>PVJS01000543.1:107603-125403 GCA_004027185.1 Glis glis | reverse complement strand
TATTTTTGAAACCGGGTCTCACGAAGTTGCGGAGGGCCTCGCTAGGGAGGGAGAGAGAGAGAGAGAGAGAGAGGAGAGAGGAGAGAGAGAGAGATTGATCGCACGCGCATGCGCGCTGAGGCTGGCCGCGAACCCGGATCCTCCGGTCTCCACCTCCCAAAGTACTGGGATTACAAGCGTGCGCCACCACGCCCGGCTTAAATTACTTTTTAAATATATAAGAAATAAAATACATGATTTTCAAAGTTTCACTCTCCTCTTCTTCATATACCACATATCACATTTACACCTCATCTATTATCCAATGTAAATACCATTTTTATCTTTACATGGATCCTTGCAGATCTTTTTCTTAGTTTTGGCAGTGTACGTATCCATGTGGTTGATAGTATAAAGACTGCCATTTTCCATGTGTTTCTATGTGTTACCTCAATGAGAATATGGCATTCTGTAAATTAACTCTTTTCATAAATAATATTTTTCATGGATCCTACCCATTATACATTACATTATATGCATCATAATAGTATCATAATATATACCATACATTATAAATTATATATACTTTATGTATTATACAACATTTATCCTACACATATTATGTATAAATCTACCTGGTTCTCTTAAAAAGGAACATAGTGTTTCAGGTTATATACATTTTTAGTGATCCCCCTACTTATTGACACATTGTTTTTCATTGTTTGCTGTTTGAAACAATGCTTCAGAGAATACTCACAAAATACTAATGGGTAGAACTCTTTATTCACACATAAAGATAGTTAATAAGTAGTGGAAATTCTGGGCTGTTATCTGACTTAAATGTTAATGCATATTGTTTCATAAAGTAATTATACTAATCTATACTCCCCAATAATTTATTAAAATATTCACCTTCCCCATATTGGCATTATCAAACTTGAAGAAATCTCATCTTTGTTTTGATTTGCGTTTCCTTAATTTATTGTAAAGTCGAGTGTCTTCCCATTGGCCATTTATGTTTCTTCTGTGAATTTTCTGTTAGTGCACCTTACCCATTTTTGTTTGGGGTTTTCTTTTGATTCCCCCTTCCTTGCCTTTTAAATTAACTTTTTATTTTTCAATAAATTTGGATCTATAAAAAAGTTGCCAAGGTAGTACAGACAGTTTCTCTATCCCCTTCTCTGGTTTTCTCTCTTTGTTAACATCTCACATCACCATGGTACATGTGTCAAAACTAAGAAACCAACACTGGCATATTACTAGCCATTAAATTCTATGCATTATTTGGGATTTACTAGTTATTCCACTAGTACAGTTTTATACTCCAGGACCCAGTCCAGTAGACCACTTTGGATTTGATCACCCTCTTTCTCTCTTTAGACTTCTCTGGTCTGTGACAATTTCTCAATATTTCCCTATATCTTATAGCTTTGACAGATTAGAATTATTGGTCAAGTATTTTGTGAATGGCCCTCAACTTGAATATCTGATAGTTTTTCTCAGATTAGACTCGTTTTGTGTCATTGGCAGAAACGATGTGCCCCTGTCATCACATCTTATTGCGGGTACCTGGTATGAGTATGACTCATGACTGGTATTGTTAAACGTGATCACCTGACCAAGGTAGTGTTCACCAGGTTTGCCATTGTAAAGTGATGCTCTTCTCCTTCCGTATTCTGTTCTTTTAAAGCAAGTCACTAAATACAACCATAGGCAAGGAGAGGGGAGGAGGGGAGTGGGAGTGGGGTCATTAGGCTTCTAGTGAGGTGCTACCTACTAAATATTTGGACTCTTCTGTGAGAAAGACTTGTCTCTTCTCTTATTTGTTCAATCATTTATCATTTATATCAGCATGGTCTCATGTGTATTTATTTTATACTTCAGGTTATAATCCGGTCCTATGTTATTGAGTTTATTGCTCAAATTATTTCTGCTTTGGCCCCTGGGAACTCTTTCAGGTTGGTTCCTCTGTACGTTTTCTTTTCTTTTACTTTCTTTTTTTCTTTTCTTTTTCTTTTTTTTTTTTTGTATGTGTGTGTGTGGTACTGGGGATGGAACCCAAGGGCATATTACCTCTGAGCTACACCCCAACCCTATTTTAATGTGAATTTTGAAACAGTCTCACTAAGTTGTGGAGGGCCTCACTAAGTTGCTGAGGCTGGTGGCAAACCTGCGATCCTCTGACTCCGCCTCCCAAGTACTGGATCACAAACCTGCACCACCACGCCCGGCTTCCTCTGTCCCTTTGACATGCCACCCTCATGCTGCTTTCCTTACTTTGAGATATTACAATATGCCCTGGACTTGTTTTGTATTTTCTCTTTTGTTTTTGATTAATTTCTTCATACGTTTTAGATCATTTCTGAGTGTTTTATAAATATTTGAAAATATTTTCCAAGTCTCTTGCTTGTCATGTACTTTTGATATTATTACAATTATCCTATTTTTATTAAAGATTCTTATTTGTTCTTAGGCTTTTATTTAAGAAGACTGGCTTTACCCTTTCAGTCATAAAAATATGCTCATATTTTCTTTTAATAAAATTCTTACTTTCACATTTTTAATCCATCTGGAATTTATTTTTGCCAATGATGTGAAGTTAAAAAATACAACTTTATTTTTCCCTCACATGAATAGACAATTACCTTAACATCATTCTCCATTGTTTTGAGACATCACTATTTTCAAACTTTATCTTCTGTCCCTTTAATCTACTTGTCTTGTCAATTTTCTCACCAATACCACGCAGTTTCAATTACTGAAGTTTTATAGTAGTTCTTGCTTTGTGTTTGAGCATGGATTTTCATATGTACACCAGACTTGAGAAAGGCAGTAGCTTAATGCAGGGTTCTCAGCCTTAACATTGTTGACATATTGGACCAGATCATTTGTTGCGGTGTCATGTCACCCTGTGCACTGTACGATCTTTAGCAGCATCGCCAGCTGGTAACTACTAGTTGCCAATATCACCCTCCCCCCAAGACGACAACTAATGATGTCTCCAGACAAGGCCAGTTGTTCCCTAGGAGGCAAATTTGCCCCAGAATGAGAAACACTGATGAACAAAAGTCTTAAGAGTTCTACTGGAGTTTATGATTTTATTGGATATTAACAGTTTTAGTGTATGGGGGGATTGACTTCACTGGCCCCAGGTAGTTAGGTTTGGCTATATCACTTAGTTGGCCAAGGAAATAGGAGCAGATGTGATATGTGTCCCCCACTAAGTAGATGCACTTAAAAGCCAGTGTTCACTGGGCATGGTGGCACACACCTACAAGTGTGTACATCCCAGTACATGGGAGACAGAGACAGGAGGACCACGGGTTCTAGGACAGCCTCAGCAACCTAGCAAGACCCTGGGTTCAATCCCCAGTAATGCACGCACGCATGCACGCACACATACACACACACACACACACACACACACACACACACACAGCCTGTTTACATATCCTATTCTACTTTTGCCCTGTTGGAAGCCCAGTTAAAAATATCAAAGAATTCCAAGAATCCCCAGGTGGTTTAGTTGAAAAGAGCCCTACTAAGCCAAGTTGAACATGTAAACTACAAATCAGCTTAATATTTTAAACCAATGGAATTTTTGGATTTTTGTTACTTTAGCATAATTTGACTTCTCCTGAATGACATACTGAAGTTTGCACAAAAAGAGAAAGATGGTGTTGCTTCTGACTGTGACTTAACTAGAAAACTAGCTCTTTCCTCTCTGTCTTCTGCTTCCCAATGCCTCAGTGCTGGGCTAGGAGAGAGGATATGAGTAGAAAAGCCATGTAGGCAAATGGGGTTGGCAGGAAACTGTGGCACTTTGTTAGTGCTTCCAGGTGCCATGAAGGAACTGGAAACTAAAAGCCCCAGTGATGTCAGGAGAGGTTTCTTTTCTTATCTGCATTAGAAGCAAAAGCATGAGTTTTCCTGCATCTATTTGATGGTTTCACTTCAGCGAAGATGCTTTATATAATGGGATATCCTTCTACACACCTTATCCCTAAGACACTCCTAGGGACAGCAGAGCAGTACCAAAGAAAAACAGATAAAGGACCTCATAATTTTCAGGGGAGAAAAACAAAAGAACTGCATTTAAACTTGAAATTCAGTCTAAACGTGGGCTTTCTCGTATAGTAGTTTTCATCACCACTTCTAAAAACATTCATGATTTAGTCAGATTAATCAAATCCAACGTCTCTTTTAATTGCCATTATTCTTGGAGTCTAGGAAATACATCATGTTCAACAGAACAGTACGTGTCCTTTTCAGGATATTTTCTGGTAGAGGTATACAGCATCTCTCTGTGTTCACGGCAGTGCCCTTCCTCATATGATCATCAAAGGCACAAATTAAAGAATGTCTCCATTTAAATGTTCAGTACTTTCTGCAAATCCTCTCCAACGCCAGTGAGACAATTTTAAGGAATTACTCTAAAGAGAGTTTGGATTATTCAAAGAGCCTCCAGCTCTTCTCATACCCTTTGGAACCAGTTCCTTGGAACAGAAACTATCTCTCTAATTTTCTAAATTGGCTAGGTGTGTGCCATTACTCACCAAGGAAATGTATTGCCTAAGAATGTGAGAACAAATGGAACTGGCCCCAGTCAGGTATACCTCCAGCAGGTGGACAGCTTTCCTCTCAGCTACATCAACCCACTTGCCTTTACTTCTTTGCCACCAACTTGCCAGAAAGTCCTTACTCACGTCACAATCATTTACAACACAGGTCCAGGACACCCTGCCTAGCACTATCCTTCTCACTTTAAGCAACTTCAGTGAATAGTTCTATGGCAGGAGGGTTCATGGTACAACATTCGAGTTGCTTGAATATCAGCATTGGCATGTTTTATCACTAATATTGAATAGATCTTTCATGGATCAAAACATTGAGAGCATTTTTACCAAGGATCAAGATAGTTTCTTTTTTTTTAAGTTGTTCCACGAACATTATGGATAACAAAAATGATTTTAATAATTGGAAAGAGCCCGAAGGCTATTTTTCCAGACTCGCCCAATGCAAGGGTGTCTGGCACATAGGTGGTCCTCGATAACCTTGAACTGGAAACGCTCCGAATGCACCAATAGCTTTTATTTCCAAGACAGAGACCTGATGCTTGTACAGAAGTATCTGCATAGCAAGTGTGAGCAGTCAAGGCTCTACTCCAGTTTTTCTGGAGTGTGTCAAGACCATTGTTTAAAATAACCCTTCTGTTGCTCTTCCAGATGACAGTATGGAATGTCTACAAAAGGAAGTACAGTAATGTGACTCTGCATACTTTTATTATAGTAATTATGATAATAATAGCAAATTTATGGTGTGTTTACTATGTGCCAAGCCCTGTACGCTAAATGCTTTCCTGGATTAAGCACTTTAGGCTCCATGAAAGCAGGATGTAGCATTGTACCCCAAAGGCTAGGGGCACACACTGGGCTTGGGACTTGGAAGTGTTCCTAGTACCTGTTGAATGAATGAATGATTATAGAATCCCATTAGATCTTCATACCTTCACCTACTGGCAGATGAAGAAATTAAGTTCAAAGGTCACACATGATGAATAGATGGAGGAATGAGATTTGAAATCAGTTTGTCCATCTATAAAGCCTATGTCCTTGACCCCTATGGTATCCATTTACTTTTTCAATTTAAACCTACAAAAGAAAACAGCAAAATTTAGGGATGGTAGCTTCACGAGGATTCACTGTTTCTTAGCTCCCAGCCCCCCACCCCTCATTCCACTAATTATAGAGGGGCCAGTACAAGTCTAGTTTCCTGCCCACTCAGGAAGCAAACATAAGTGCGGAATAAATAAAGAGTGTCATGTCTGGGGAAGTAGAACGTGGGGGATCAGAAAATTATAGACATCTTGTGCAACTTCGATGAGATTTTTAACTTGTGGTATCACACCAATTATTCAGGCCTTTCTATTCACATAAAGCGCCCATGTAATCACTGACACGACTGACCTCTTCTTGGAACATGACAAAGAATTCATTGTACGGGCCTTTATTAGACAATTACAACAGGTGAAAACTTCTGCATTCCTTTTTCATTATGTCTTTGGCACTTCTGAGAACAGGAAAGGCACCGAGTTGCTTACATACCTGACCAGTGCCATGCAATTCTGAGCTGGCCAAAGTAGTTGCTCTTGGGGTGAGCAGTGGAGAAGAATGCCTTCATTGTCAAGTGAGAAGGAAAGCCTGCAGCTGCTCTGCTGAAAGGTAAATAGGAGGGGAGATTCTCTTCACATAAAAACCAATTCTAATGCACCCGACATTCCTTGGACCGTCACATCAAACCACACATGGCATGAAAAAGTGCAGATTTCAATTTAGGTAATGTACATGCTGTTGAAGGTTAGCAGAGGACCATGACCAGGCCAATCCATCTTCAGTAGATTAATGTCTGGGTTAGGCAGGTATGTCATAAAACACAGCCAATGCAGGAAGACGCTTAGCGCTGGCCTCCCTCTTCCCTAATGCACTGCAGTGCTGCCTGGAAGAGAGAGCTTTGGTGCTTGTAGGGCTACTGCTTTTAAATGTTCCCTCTGACCCAGATAATGTCAAAATGTCTGAATGCATGAGATCCTCTTTTTCCAAAAGAGCATCTCTAATGTAATGCAAATGCACATTGTAGGGGAAATTCCAGCTGAGAAAATGAGGCCTTATATTTCTAAAACCATATACATGTCAATAGCCCATTATTCTCCTGTTTTAAATGTAATTGCAGCCCAGCTTTGAATGAATTCCTGAAATAATAAAATACATTGAGCAGCAGTCACTGACTCTTGCAGTTATTTTATGCCTGCTCTTCCTCCCCTCTGTCCCTCTCCAGCCCCCAAAAGCTGAAGACACTGTGGAGAAGGGAGGAGAGAACAGATAAAAGTGAAAGTCAGATCCCTTGCCTTGACTGTGTTATCAGAACATTATGTGCAAAGAAAATATGCAACATTACAACACTGTTGCCACTAAACCATTTATATAAATGTATGGTGCATGGGCCAATTTTGCATGACAAATTATTTCCAGGCAATTAAGAATACTTATAATTGTTTTCTTTGGTAGGCACTTCCTTCTATTTCCATTTTTCTTTTAAAGCTAATGTTTCCTGTAAAGGCTCAACAGCAATCATTTTGAAAGAACCCTTCAAAATTGCTTTCTCTCTTAGTCATATGAGCTGTCCTGCCTCCTCCTGATAAATTTAACATGTGTATAGTACAACCTTTATCGCCAGACTGGTGAATTTAAAAGGCCCATTATTTCATTCAGTTCCCCTTCTGACACTCCTCTTCTCCACCCTTTCTTCCTCCTTCTCACCCTCTCCTTTTCTCAAGAAATACTTCTAATAACTAAAGGTAACATAAATTAATTTTATAGCTGGGAGACACACAGTGATCTTCCTAACGTTTTTCTCCCTTTGGAAGGTAATTGAGACTACGTCTCTTTCAATAAGTGAAATTAAGATGTCCCAGTTTTCTGGAACACAGGTGTGAAATTTACCAAAGAGATTTCAGAATAGCAAAGGAGAACATTTTAGAAAATTAAATAGAATGTTGTTAGGTACATCCTACACTTTGGCAGGAAATTTGACCTCTCGATTCTTTTAACTTCCAAAATATCAGAATGAAATATAATTTTTTCATCTAAAAAAGATCCCAAACTTGACTATTCCTTTACCTGTGATTTGGGTTAATTTTTACAAGAGGAAGACTGCTCTAGTTCAAACTCCCCCCACCATTTCTTGAGGGAAAAAACTTTTGGGTAATCACTGTGGTTCTTTGGTCCAAGGACCTCAAATCTGTTTTCTAATATTTTTTGAGTCTCCATTCCATGATAAAGCACCCAGAAAGAGTCTATTGATTTTATCATAAAGACTGCTTTGGACTACGTGTACCCAAAACACTCGACAAGTTGCTTAAAGGTAAAATATTTATTATTCCCAGAACAAGAAGGCCAGAGGTGGTGATCCCTGGGTTGCATTGGGGACCTGGTGATATTTACCAAGGCCCCTCTCTTTCAAGTTTCTGCTCATTGTGTCTTCAGTGAGGTGTTCAGATCTCCCCAGATGGTCTCAAAATGGCTATACCAATCATCAAAGCTTTATGGAAACACATCCCAAACAGAAGTGATGGTAGAAATAAGGCTTTCTTCTATAGCGTTCTCTTAGGGTGCCAGGGGCCAGAAATGGCTCTTATAGCCAACCCTATATCAAGGAGTGGCAGAGGGAAAAGTGTTATTCATGATCTATTACCAACAATCAGAAGCCACTTCCTGAAACTGAGCACGTTGCCACCCAACAATGCTGACACTTTCTCAAATAAGGAAGAAAGATAGAATGATGATAGACAGACACCCAATAGCATTTTTCCCACTTAGTTACAAAAGGAATAGGTGGCTTCTTATCAGACAGTTTGTCTTCTTCTAGTTTGCCATTGGGATTCCTTCTTTGAAACCTGCTGCTCTTTTAGGTAAATACAAAGACTCTTCATCATTTTGTTTTAAACCTGACAAGGTAGGTTAACAGACATTTCAATCCCCAGTCAGAATCAACTTTCCACTTCATTGTGGGGGAGGAATATTTGCATTAAGGAAAGCACTAGATTGCTTTCTCTGAATAGGTTTGGCATTGCAAAACACAAGTTGCTTTGAAAAGCTAGTTTTTAAGTTGCCTGTATAGAACTTTGATTACATGTTCTAATAGAAATTATCAAAAATCATGGTTGGCCTTCTAGCGGGCCCCCCAAACCCCTATACCTCCCAGGAGGTCCCTGGCGTCCACTGCTAACTATCCCCTTCGCTTCCATCTTAATTGTTTCCTGAACGATAGTTACAAGTTAAGCAGCTGTAAGTCTCGGGTCACCTGTATAAATACTTGGAATTTACCCCAAACTCTGGTGTCATGCCAAACAATTTGTATCCTAAAGCAATCAAATCAATCCTTTGCTATAGCCAAAATGTACTTCTTTGATGTCTCAATGAGCTCATCCTTAAGTATTTGAAAGAGATACAGGGCCCTTCCTGCAATTGTCCCTTGGCTCAAAGCCATGTGGATTTGCTGCTTCTGATCCTGTAATCCACGTAATCAAAAGTTTTTCCACCTCAAGAGTCGGCCTCTTCCAGTTCATTATTCCACGTTGATTGCAGCAACTTAGGAACAATCAGTGCCATGTGGCATCCTTTGCTTCGGTAGCCAGCTGCCTTTAGGTGGTCAGAAATATGAATTTTATTTCTTTCTCTTGGGGTCTGTCTGATTTTAAAGTTTTAAAGATAACAGTTGGGTGTTCACGTTTGCAACACATACTAAAACAGGCCTCTGCACAAGGATGACATGCAAATTCGAGAAGTAGTCCATATTTTTATGTGTACAATTTTTATGTTTCATCTATCAGTTAAAAGTCTATTTAAATTATTATTTTTATACTTTTATAAAAGTCTCGCATCATAATATAGTTCATCGTGATGGTGACAATTAAAAGAAAACAATGCTAACAGTAGGAAGGCCGAAGGATACTTTCCAAGTTCCTTTTTATCATTAACACTTCTTCCATGTTTAATAGGATGCTTAGAGAATCATTTAGAAGCATTTGATGGCCTGTAATAGGCACCTGAAAACCAGTGGCCCCAATACATTTGGGTTGTTTTCTATCACAAAAGAGGTCTGAAGACATCCTGGGACTGGTATTGCAGGCACTGCATACTGAGTACATGTGAATTTTTAGCTTCTGCTTCAATATCACCAATTCTGAACTCGTGCATGGCTGGAGGTGGGATCTGAAAGGAGTGGAGAATGAGACGGTGCCAATGAAAAGGAAATGGGTGAAGGAAGATAGAAATCCTTATGGGGACAGCAGGAAGGAATGAGGAGACATCCTGGTAGCTAGAGTATGTAAAAATATATTAACCAGTACCGTGGAACAGCTTGTAGTGGAATCCTCAAACATTATTTACTAAGGTGTCACCAAGAACCTTGGAGCTTTCATCTTTCTTTAATTTATGTCACAGATTGTATTTATATAAATCCCACCTCTTATCTGTTTCTCATCAAGCTGAATTTCTATCGATGTTTGTTAACCCCAAGGATAGACAAAACTAAAATTAGCTCCACTTCAGTCTGGAGGAGGAAAATTTTTGCAGATAAAAACAGTCTCTATAGTTCTTTAAGTCTATGGTAGTTGATTAGTCCCTGCAGTAGGGAAAATTAAATTTTGTGGTTGAGGCCCAGCGTGCTTGGATGGTTTAATAATACTATGGCCATCGTCCAGTGGCTGACAACCAAGAACTGAGGTACACTCTGTACTCTACTCCCTCGTGCAACACCTGAAAATCCTGGGGCGAATCAAACAGCAAATTAAAGCTCAGACAACCCTCACCTGCAAACCATGCATGGTATAAGGAACTCATTTTAATACTTTCTGGCTGAAGTCATAGGGGATAGAAATACAAAAGAATGGTCACGAAGGAATCCTGGTAAAAGTTCTTAAAGTACCTTAGTTTGTGATATGTTTTTCCCCTGGCTAGTTACTTGTAACTTTGTGCTTAAGTTAGTGATTTTTTTTTCCCTCCAAATTCTATGCTGTGCAAGAGCCAACTGAATAGAAAAAAAAAAAAATCTTAGGAATGGACGTAGTACATATGAAGGGTGGGGGTGTTTGGAAAGACCAGCATTTGGAATTTAACTTTGTGTCTGTGGAACTTTTCCAGTCTTAAGCAGAGACTCCGTTGCAATGGGCTACCCAGGGACTCCATGATTCCTAATAGTTCTTGAGGCGACACCAAAAAGGCGAAAGTACAAACAGAACTAGTTTTTGTTGTTGTTGTTGTTTTTAGGGTTACATCTAAACCTTATTTATAGGCTTTACAATGGTTAGTTCAATAATATTTGTTGCATTCCCAAATAAATTCAAGGAGAAAAGTTTGTTATTTCAATTTATTAAATTAAATACTTAATAAATTAAGTAAGATTAATTTATTAAGTATGCTGTGGGTAAGAACAGAGATTGAAAATAATAAGCTGTAAACAACAGAGATAGAGGATGAATATATGTATTAGTTTTCAGTTGCTGATAACTGGAAAAAAAAAAGAATCTCACTCTACAAACTGAGTGGCTTACAACAACACTGCTAAAATCAAGATGTGGGCAGGGTTACACTCCTTCTGGAAGCTCTATCGTGGATCGTGTCCTTGCGTTTTCCAGCTTCTAGAGGTTGCCCTCATTCCTTGATTCCTGGCCCATTCCTCCTTCTTCAGAGCTCATTATTCCACCTCCTGCTCCACAGCCGCCTCTTTCCCACTCAGGCATTCCTCTCATCTGTACCTTTGTGACTGCACCGGGCCCACCTTGATCATCCAGGGTAATATTCCCACCCTGCGATCCTTAACCATGTCCACAGAGCGCTCTGGAGAGTATCTTATTCACGCATTCTGGAGATTAAGAGGTGTCCATCCTCTGAGGCCATTATTCAGGCTACCATGGGATGTTTGAAACTAATCTTTCCAATTCAGTTGTTGATTCTGGGATGTGTGAAATACATTCCTTCTCAATAACAGATGTAGAGTGTGCTGTCCTGACACTACTGTGAGAATTCTTTTCTAAAATTTATTTGGGAAATGAGAGTGGTTTTACTTCTGGCTTTAAAAGCTTCATGTCATGTCAAATAAAACGCAAATACATGCTCAGCTAAGCATCCATCCAAAGTCTTTCCCATAAGGACCTAACTCACTATGTACTATTATTTCCACATAAATCACTCAGTCACCCTATGGTGCACTTGCTTTTCCATGACTTATTTCTTAAGTTGCTCCCCCAGCCAATTCTTTTAATATGTGGTCAATACCCAACCCATTCTATAAGATCTATTTCATATTGCATCACTTGATAGAGGTTCCCAGATAGTTAATTTTGAATTGCCATGTTTTAAGAAAACTACCAAGTGCACAGGATGTTACTGTTATGGAGGGAAATAAGTACATGTTCTCATTTGGCTTTTGAACTCTATAAGAAGAGAATATTGATTCACTTTTTCATTTCCAAAGGAAGAAACTTGGTCTCAAAGAAGTTGGGGTCGTTGGCAAAAGCTGGGACCTGGAAATCAGATCTATGCTTATTTTCACTGTTTTATATCAACCTCTCTCTGGTTCTGACATCTAGACCACGTTTTACACATCTCTCTCCTTGATCTCTCCCGCCAAACTTTCTCTTTTGTGGTATCTGTCACAAACTGTTTGGCATTGCTACACTGTTCCTGCTTGTGTGCCATTCTGAAAGCTCTGAGAGCAGGAACCTCGTCTTTCATTTTAGTGTTCCATTTAGAGCCCAAGGAAAAGAATTGGCATTTATCGAGTGCCTGTTGTATACATGACACTCTTGTCATTTATAGCATTTGTACCTCACAGTTCCTTAGTGAAGGAGGAATTGTTCATCTCACTTAATAGATGAAGGCATCGGAATTTAGAAAAATTACATAAATTTCTTTGGATCCACAGCAAGTCGGCATGACACTCGAGCCCATATTCTTTCCATATGCCTTGCTGCATACACACTCCATAAATTTTTGTTGAAGTGAAACAAATACCACTGTAGTGTAACTATTGTGAAATATGTTGCCCTCAGGGAGATGGTAAAGTAAGCATGGATCTGCCGTGAGGTGAAGCTCCAGGAATACATTCTGAATGCCAAAAACCATAGGAAGAGGGAGATGGGAGAGAGAGTTTTGTGAGTTCGCTTACATTTGGGGGACATCGAAATACCCTCCTTAATCAGAGAACTGACACTGAAAGCCAAATCTTGCTCAGAAGGCATGATTTTACCCTTTGGTGAAGAAAAAGTACCTTACGCTCAGTTAGCCAGGAGAAATGATTTAGGTTTTATTTCTGGATAATAATTGAGTAACACTGGTATGTGATTCATTGCCAAGTGGACACTGTTGGTTTCACACAGCTGTAGTTAGGGATGGCAAGAGCTATTTACTGGGAAAATGATCATGCAATTGGATGTTGTACTGAACCCAAGGGCGAGATAATTTCTGTTGTGCTGTGTCGCAGGCCTGCAGTTAAAGTCTGTTTGGACAGTCAGTTAGTAGGGCCTATGTGGTTGATACTAATTCATAGGATTCCCTCATAGAAGAGGAAAGTTTGCCTTCATTTTCTATTAAAGAAAATGGTGCAAAGATTTAGCCCCAGTTAGTTGGTATTTTTCAGAGTCACAGTTTACTTTCCAAGCATATAGAATATGTTCTTCCCCTTTGGACATGTTCAGCTGAAATGTTTACACTTCAATTCAGAAATCTCACTCCTGGGAATGCATGCTGAGGAAATATTTTAAAATAAGAAAATAAGTAATGGGCATATTTTTGCAACATTATTTATAATCATGAAACACTGGAAAAAACCTAAATGTCCAGCAATCAATGGATGCCTAACAAATTGTTGTACATCCTCCTAAGGGAATCATCATGATTTGATTAAATCATAATTACGAAGGCCATTTAGTAAATAAATACACAACACCATGTAACAATATGGGAAATGTTTATGATGTGTAAGTAAGTGAAGAGATAGAATGGCAGCCTAGCTAAGGCACTCCATGCCGTTGTTGAGGGTGCAGTTCACATACTCATATCAGGTCCCCCTGGCCAAGCAAGTCATATAGTCCAGAGTAGTGCACTTTGATAGTTAATCTAGGTTGTCAACTTGACCTGATCATGACACACCCAAGATTATGTGATTTTGGGTGTGTAACAGCAGATTAAAGAGAAAGCCCTGCCCTGAATGTAGGCAGCAGGATTCTGATAGGTGTGGACTTAGATAAAGAGGGAGAAACCGCCTAGAGTGTGCGCGACTCTTTCCGAGGAAAACGCATCTGCTCTCGCCTGAGATCGTCGGCCGCCGGCTTCACCTTTCTCTGAAGAGCTTCTTGATCTTCTCGGCCTCCAGCTCTTGGAACTGAAACTTCACCATCGTTTCTCCGAAGAAGCTTCCTGATCTTCACGTCTTGGACTGGGACTGAATTAGTGGTTGCTCCGATCCTAAGACTCCAGCTCTTAGATCGTTCGACCAGCTACTGGTTCCTCTGACTCTCCACGTGCAGTCAGAACCTGGGACTACATTGCTTCAAACTGTAAGCCCATCTGATAAATTCCTTTTTTCAAATATACTCATTCTGTGTATTCTGTTAATCTAGAGAACCCTGTCCAATACATGCACCAAATCCTCAAATACACCCATCAGATAACAAAAGGCTTCCATATGTCTTCCAGTGCCTGAGGGACGGAGGATTCTGGTCCATTTGAATCACCTCTTTATGTGTTGCCAGTGGCTGAAAGTTGCAGGCTGCAGAATGTAGTATGTCTCATGTGGTCATGTCCAAAGGAAAGTAGCTGAAAGAAAGTCAGCCCCCAGTAGGTTTCAGAGGGGCTGAGGTGACAACTGTCACCTGTAATACTTAACAGTGAGAATTGCTCGGCCATATGAAGAGAGCCACTCTCTTCATAGAATATGAAGATGTCCCCAAATAGTGGAGGTGTGATGATTTCCAGAGTCAGACCCCTGGGAGGCCAGTGTAGGTAAAGAAGGGGTGCCAGTGGAATTGTGGCTCTCTGGAAGAGTCCACTGGAAACCAGGTAGCCAAATTTATCCAATGGAACAAGGAGGCTGTGGGATCTAGTGTTGCTTTGGGGACAGAGCTGATTAGAAATGACCAAATACCAAAGAGCCTCTAGTGGAACATCAAGGTGACAGGAGGCAAATACTGTTCTCATGATGTGACTGCAATCCCCCGGCTCTAGTCCTCACCACGAAGGCCAGATTGGAGCCCTCTCCTGGCCATAGCCAATTCTTCACAGGAAGACTATTCCCTGATGCTCTGTTCACTTAAGAGAACTCATTTAGCCTGGCCAGTGTGGTGGTGCATGCCTGTAATCCCAGTACTTGGGAGGCTGAGAAAGGAGGATCATGGATTTGAGGCCAGTCTTAGCAATTTAGTGAGACCCTGTTTCAAAATAACAAATAAAAAGGACTGGGGTTATAGCTCAGAAGTAGAATCCTCCTGGGTTCAATCCCTAGTACCAAAATAAAAAATGAAGAGAGAAATCATTTATTAATAGCTCAAGCTCCACTCGTACAAGTCTATTGTACACTTTATTCTTTGTAGACACACACATTCCTCCTACAGTATGAGACTGAATCAGAGCTAGTTCTTCCCTGATATTGAACCCATGGTCCCCTTCTTTGTCCCACCTTTACTCAAACCAGGCATAGTCTTTTAGTTGCAACTCTGTTATACTCTCATCATTCTTTACCATCTTGGAAATAAGATTTCAGAAATTTAGAGCTGTTAGACCTTGCCTGTAGCATATCTAGCCCACTCCCTCTCTCCAAATCTCAGGATAAAGGCATTAATTTATGTTTCTCTTGCCCCCACCCCCGTCTCTAAACATCACATGCATCTTTGTCCACCTATATTCCCAAAGTTTCACAAATAAGAGGGAGCTGATTTTGATTAAACCAAAAGATCCTCCTGCTCCTTTCCTTCAAGAAAAAGAGGAACCCAGAAGGTTTACTGCATAATATCCCTGTCTGTATGTAATGCTATCAAGTCAGTCTTGAATGAAGTAGGAAGAGGACAAGAAGGATTGAAAGGAAGATGGGGAAGAAAAGAAAAAAAGATGACAAGGCAAGGGGAAAGGAGAAGGAAAGAAAAAAGGAGGATGAAGAGAAAAGGGAGGAAGTGGCAGAACAGGAGGAGGCCTTGATTGAAAAAATATAACAACTATGAAAGTTCAATGCATATGAAAGAGTTATAGGAAAAGGAAGACAATAGATGTGTGAGAACTTTGGAACAGAGTTTATTTTTCTTTTTAGTATTTGTCATCATTGGATTTGTTGAAAATGGGAATGTCAAAAAATATTTTAGCTATTCCAAGATACTCAAAGACTAAAGAGATTGCCAAAGAGATGCTAAGTAAAGACTTGGTATGGAGAGAGTAAAAAGTCAAGAAGATACAATGATGAGTACTGATTCAAAGACTAAAGAAATCACTAATTTCAACGCCCATCCAGTGTTAAAGTCACCTTTCTAACATCTTTATCAAGGAGTTCTTTTGACTAGTGATTTGCAAATATTGAGAGGGAACCAAAGCAGAAGCATTTGAATGTAGGATGTTTATTGAGGAATGCTCTTGTTAACCCACTGCACATATTCCTGAACTACTTCAAGGGGGAAAGGGGAAATTCTTCAACTAGAGCAACTCCATCTTCAGCCTTATTACACATGGGCATTTTGGGGAGGGGGGAAGAAATTAGTCTGGAAAAAAATAATTCCAATATTTTAAAATAGTTTGGAAAAGCTCTAGTGTGGATTTATGCCTGTATATCTTCATTACTTGTTTATATGTCTGTTAATTATGGCACCCCAAACAGAGTGGAATAGTAATAGAAATAACCCATTCAAAGAATAGTGGCCCTACAGATAACACCTCTCAATGCTTAATCCAAGAGCAAGGTTCTTTGGCTTCTGTTTTTTCTTGTTTGTTTGGGCAGTCACATAACTTGTCTTTCCACACTTGGATGGAGCATCCCTGGGAAGGGGTGGGATGATGTCTGAGAAGGGCCTCAGCTGTGAACCCTCAGCAGGACACTCCTCCTGGCTAGAGTGAGGGTGTTAATCCTTAAAGGGGCCATGCCACACAGCACGTACTGGTAATCCATGCCACCTCTTGATCACCTAATTCCTTTGTTCCACATAATAGATTTGCTCCATTTGGGATCGGTTTTTCCAGGATTCTAGTTCATGTCCTTTCCTGGGGAAACTTAATAAAAAGGACAATGCAGTTGCTGGGCCTGATCTTCAGATTTCCCTGTCCCCCAGTTGCAGAAAATGACAATTTCTTCATATGCTGCCAAAGAAGTTCTCTGGTTTCCACATTCAGCTATAAATTTGTGATTAATCACTCAGAGGAATTTATTATAGTTTTTTTCTAATGCATCAATTGCCAAGCAACAGACATCCAAGTTCTTGGTTCTTATAACAACCACCTCTCTCATCCCCACACACCTAACTTATCAAGCACCACTCGATTTCCCTTCATAGAGTCCCTTCCAGTTCACCACTGTTGAAGGTTTTAAGCCTTCTATTGCTACTATATCCCAGGGCCATCCATACTGCACCTATCCCCAGTGATGGCTTCTCATTGTCAGCCAGATCGACACAGATCCAGCTCCAAAATTCCAACTGCTTTTGCCTCTCAGGAACACTCCTGGCACCAACTGTTGGAGGTTCAGAGCACTTTAAGATGGAGATTTGGGTATATGATATTTACTGAGGAATGCTCTTGGTAATAGCACATGAAAGTCAGGAGGAGAAATAGGACTTGGCATAGGGACAAGCAGAACCATGACATGGTTCCAACAGAGACTTGGGCTGATCCTACAGGAACGCTGAAGTGGAGGTAGTCCTTCAGAGATGCTGCCACTCCAAGGGAGAGAGCAGAACTTTGCCCCTTTTAGTAGAGAGCCATTGGTGAGTTGTTGGCAGTCATCACTCCTAGTAGCTGGGGAATGGATGGCTTTGTTTGTATTAGAAGGACCCAGACAATACATGTTGTAGCATTTGCTACAACATGCACCTCTTTTTTTTATGTTCATTTATTGGTGCATTGTAAATTATAATTATACATTTTGATATATGTCAGGGTATGAACATCATACATGCACACATTGCACATTTAGCCCTCCCTCCAATCCCACCCTATTCCCTCCCCCTTCCCTCCCTTTCATGCTCCAGATAGTGATTGAGTCTTATAGGTTTGTGTATGTACATCATGTG
>PVJS01000543.1:0-107503 GCA_004027185.1 Glis glis | reverse complement strand
CTCTTAGTGTAAGACAACATGCACCTCTTACTTGCACTTTTCTACAAGGCTATCAAGAGTGACACGAATCATTGAAGTTCTCCTCCTGTTAGGAGACAGAGAGATTGGAGTATAGTAGCTAATGGTGAAAAGCTCCTCCCAGTACACTGAGCTATAAGCAAATCTTCCTAGACTTTACTATGACTTTTAGTCAAAGAAACATATGAAAAAAGCAACAGAAGTTTCCAAATACAAGATTCAAAAATAATATTTTTGAGCTGGGCACATTGGTGCCCACCTGTAATTCCAGTACTTGGGAGGCTAGGACAGGAAGGTTGCAGGTTTAAGGCCAGTGCACGGTAACTTAGTGAGACCTTGTTTCAAAATAATAAATGAAGTAGGGCTCGGGGTCTAGCTCAGAACTAAAACACCCCAGGGTTCAATCCCCAGTACCACAAATTTTGTTAAAAATATTAAAAATAATATTTATGAAGAATACTTACTCCAGAATATTTATAGGGTGATTAGTTGATGACCACCACACATATACAGGGTTCCTCCATTAAAATTAGCAAGCAGCTCTTCATTACCACCCTAAAGGAACAAACTTAAGAATAAGGAATTTCAACCCAATGAAAAAAGTTACTAGTAGTGATGATAACACATCCTAAAAGTTTATTACTAGGAAAATTGTGGAATATCATTATTTGGAGACACTAAAAACTAAGGTGTATCCTTATTTATGTTTTAAATCTGATAATAATATCTGCCATCTATTAAATGCACACTCAATAAATTATTATCCGAGGCATTTATTTATTTATTTATTTATTTTTATTTTTTGGTGGTACCAGGGATTGAACCCAGGGGCATTCTACCTCTGGGCTACACCCCCCACCCTATTTTTTATTCTTTATTTTGAAACAGGGTCTCACTAAGTTGCAGAGGGCCTCACTAAGTAGCTGAGGCTGGCCGCGAACCCGGATCCTCTGGTCTCAGCCTCCCAAGTACTGGGATTACAAGCGTGCGCCACCATGCCCAGCTATCCTAGGCATTTAAATACAGTTTTACTTTCTATGCTTTTCTGTATTTAGCACATGCAATCAAGTTAATTCCTACACACTCCAGGATATGTATTATAACACTTCCTCCGTTGGAGATAGGGGCATATTACAGAGTTAAGAATAAGAAGCTTTGAATGCACAGCAAATTGATAACTATTCCTCCTAGCTCATTGTGTCCTCACTTGATTAGGTCCTGCAGTATGTGAGAATTATACACTGTGTGTGCACGGCTTGAGAAATGGCTGAAGAAATACTATTCCAAGTTCTCTGCCCTTAAGTATCATTTTCAAATTCCGACAGATCTTTTAGAAGGAAGGAATACCAATGCAAGTATGACAGGTTTTCACAGTAGATTCATTTATAATCACCTATCACTAATTAACCTGTACGCTTTAAATTTTTTTAATTATTTTTTTGTATTGAACTCGGGGCCTCACACATGCTAGGCATATATTCCATCACTGGCCTACATCACCAGCCATAAGAAATGTATCTTCATATAAACATCTCTTATCACAGGATACCTGATTTCTATCTCCAGCAAAGGTCTAGTAAATGCCTCCTGGCCTTCTGCAAAATATTTTAAATCTTAAACTCTCCTCTTTTTCCTCATGTTAGTAAATGTTCCCAACATCTTTGTTTTCTACTTCCTTTTTGCTAATAGAAATACCTTCTCTAATATCTCTACTAATGAAAATAATTAAAGTAATACCATTAATACAGTACAAAATTCAAGAATTTCCTGTGGTTCCCTTTTAGGTGGAGAGGAAGTTTAAATTTCTCCTCCAATATTTAATGAAACACATGTGCACACACACAAACACAGATCCCCCCCCGTCCTGAATGATATGCTGTAATTATTGAAAGAAATGAACCTTCTTGAAAGAGAGATCCAATCATGATTTAAATTCTCAGAAAAGAATCACACAACTGTAATTTCAACAACTGTCCCTGACTGAAGGCTAATCTACTAAAGTTATGTATAGTAAATAATTGGTAAGCTAAAAAGAAAAAAGAAAAGAAGAAAGAAAGAAAGAAAGAAAGAAAGAGTGAAAAAGAAAGAAAAAAGAAAGAAAGAAAGGCCAAGATCTTCAGGAAGCAACTAGTGACCTTTTTGAGCACCTTTTTTCTAGTACTCTGCATAAAGAAAATACTAAAGACAAATAAAAATGAAGTGCACAGGAAAGAAGTAGCAGAAATAAGAGCTGACAAGCCACAAAATCTAGCATGGAGGACATCTATTCTGAGTGCAGGGGTCATTTCCACTGGGACCATCCTCTTCCTCTCTCAGTCCAGGTAGATCTGGAGGTGTCTGCGCTGTCCATGGCTCTATAAGTGGCCACAAGTACCAAGTCAATCAGTTGTCACCTATCCTAGCCATAGTGATGGGCATAAGAACGGGAACTTGACCTTAGCCAGTTCCTTGAACACTTCATTTTGAAACAAACTCCCGATTCTGATTCTAACTATGCCTGCAGTTAGGCCACTGACAAGCCGGTGAGTGAGAGCCCTCTTGACAAACACACCACATTTGGTTTGTGGACACTCATGTCAGAGAACCTATCTCTAAGCTGTCGAGTTCTATGATTTGTATATTTTGGCCCAAAAGAATAATTTCTATGCTTTCCATTTGCATGTATTTCTCAAACTCTCCAGTGCATCTGGAAGCTGCTTTCCCTACGTTGATTAACATACAGGTTGGAACAATGTCTACTACATGACTGTAACTTAAAATGTGCTTGTTCTGAATAAAGAATCTCCTTAGCCTCTTAAGAATTTACCCAGTGTAATTAGATACACCCTGATTCATCCAAATGCTATCCAAAGGCTAAATATCTGTGGCTTTAATTGAAAAAGCTCATTAACTTTAAATACAGCTAAAGTTATTGAGGGGAAAAAAATCTCAGTAGAAATGCCCTAATAGATTGTCTAGTAAGACAAAAAGGAAAGGTTTGTGTATTCTAAACCAATTAATCTTGACATTATGTACATCATTCCACTTACCTTGGATCTGGGTCTAAGTACTTCAAAAAGAAAACATATGCA
Source organism: Glis glis (assembly GCA_004027185.1). NCBI lineage: Eukaryota > Metazoa > Chordata > Mammalia > Rodentia > Gliridae > Glis > Glis glis. The sequence goes on along the minus strand of PVJS01000543.1, from coordinate 104,414 downwards.
GGCATGCTGGCTGAATTACACTCATTTTCTAGGTATTTAATATAGACTTTAATACTCTAAATCACCTTTCTGGGTAACCAAAGAGTAGATGAGGGGAAATTTCTCTTCATAGAAGTTTTCCAGCTAACAAGTGAAGAAGGAATAATACAAATAGACTGTAACCCTTTTGCAACTCCTAATGAACTAGAGCTTCTAGGTGGTAATTATCAAATCTCCTCACATCACTAACAGTCAGAATGAACAGCACGACTGTAGTAATCTTGCTCCAAAATGTGAGCCTGAATCTGATCAAGCCACTAGATAAGGGTTTTTCAACCCCAACTATTAATATTTTGCGCCAGATAATTCTTTGCTTGAAGGGATATTCCCACTACCTTCTTGGGTTCTTAGATGTTTAGCAGCATCTTTGGCCTCCATCTTACTAGATGCCAGTAAAATTTTCATGTAAAAACCAAAAATGTCTCCAGGGATTGTCAAATGTCCCACGGGAGGAGGAAGTTTGGGGGCAAAATCGCCTCTGATAGATTGGGTGTGGTGGCACAAGCCTGTAATCCCAGTACTTGGGAGGCTGAGACAGCAGGATTGCAGGTTCACAGCCAGACTTAGTATCTTAGTGAGGCCCTCTGCAACTTAGTGAAACCTGTTTCAAAATTAAAATAAATAAATAAATAAAATAGGGCTAGGGGTGTAGTTCAGTGGTAGAATGCCCTGGGGTTCAATCCTTATTACACACACACACACACACACACACACACACACACACACACACTCACACCACAAATTCATCCCCTGTAGTCACCGCTGTGTATTCAAATATCAAGTTAGAAGACAGCCCTAGGATAGTCACACATGCTAAATGGCATAGAGTTGCAATCCACAATATCCACACAGTGAAGAGACTCTACAGGATGGACAATTTTTCCTCTTTTCTTACAAAAAAAGAAGAAAACAAGATATAGAAGTCCACAGATTTAGAAGTGATTTAAAATATCAACTAATCACAATGTGTGGAACTTATTTGGATCTTGAATGAAACAAACCGTTAAAATAATAATAAAGCATTTGAGCACTTAATAATTGATGATTTTAAGGAATTATTGCTAATTTATAGATGTTATATACTTTTTAAAGATTTTTAATCTCTTTTAGAGCAACATATAGATATTGTCAACAATAGAATGAGATGATGTCTAGGATTTGCTTCAAAATAATATAGGAGTAGGGTAACTGGGTGGGAGAATAAATGACACAGATAGCCATGAGTAGGTAATTTTTGAAAGCTGGATAACAAATTCCTAAGGGATCATTGAACCATTTGGTTTATATTTGTATAAGTTTTTTTATTCCATGATAAAAATTTAAAATAAAGTGAATTATTTCTAAGCAATGAGGTTTCTTTGGAGAAAGGGCTATGAAGACATTTATGAGAACTAAAGGCTTCAAGAAAATGATATATGAAAATTATGCATAGCCATAAAGAAAAAAATAGCTAAAATATTTTTTTAAATCTTAACACTAGATTTTTGGGGAAATTCCCTCCCTGTAATGTAATGGTGCCTCTTAGAGGGCAGGACATGCTCAGAAATACCAAACGTTGTGAAACAGCTCAGCAGAATAGCGTTAGAGCCAAGTGCATCTTAGCTTTCTCACAATGGGATTATGTTGAGACCTCTATCAAAGTAATTCAGCTAAAAATGTTTGCTAGTCGAACTTCCATCCCTTTTTCCCAAATTCACAAACCGATTTTTAAAATTTTCTCATTTTGTCCCTGGTGTAAACTCATATATTGGCATTTCCGCTGCCTGCAATAAATCCACGTCACTGGCATCACCGCCTTCGGCTCTCCATTGCTCTGCCTGCAGGCTCTTCCCTCACCAGTCCTCCATGCAGGGGAAGTTATCTTTATGAAGCAGACATTATATCATCTTTTTTTGTATGTGGTACTGGGGATTGAACCCAGGATTCTACCTCCAAGCGACAACCACAGCCCTTTTTATTTTATTATTTAGAAACAGTCTCACTAAGTTCCTAACAGCCTCACTAAATTGCTGTGGCTGGCTTCGAACCTGCCCTCTTGTCTCAGCCTCCCAAGTACTGGGATTACAGGAGTGCTACACCATGCCCGGCTATCATCTCCTTTTTAAAACATCTTAATGTCTTCCAAATTCATCCACGTTAATTCTAGATCCCCAGTCTGACAGTCATGGTTCTCTATGATATAGATGTTAGATATTTCTAATCATCTTTCACTCTATTAAATCTGAACTTCCACCCCACAACACACACATAAACTCCATGCCTCTCCTTGAATCCACTCTGGTTTCTTCTCTCATTGTATACCTATATTGCCCATCTCTTTCACTTTATCTTTTGCATTCATATTCATATTGCAATGCTTAACCAATCAGCAGCTCTACAAATCTATTTTACCACTTGGGATTAATCCCTCTCCCATATGCCCCCTACTAGACAATGCCTCAGTCCCTTTGTATCAAAGTATCTCTATCCACTTTCACCACTTCACTGAGATTTCCAAGAAGACAGAGACTATTTTATCTAATTTCAAATGTGCTTGCACTATACATTATACAAAATGTTTGCTGAATTAAGTACAGTGGGGTTTTTTGTTTTTCTGTTTTTGTTTTTGCCCCATAAAATAACTAAAGCTATCTTCCTGAGTAGAAATGCATGCAAAATGATCACAAAATTCAAAATTGTAAGTTTGAAATTAATAGTAAATCAGAAATCTCTGTGAAATATTCCAATCACCAGAAGAGAGCGGAAGCATACACGATGACTTAGAAGTTCAGGATGAGTTTTGATTCCTAAATCCTACTATTCCTACCTCTCAAAGAAGTCTCACCGGTAAACAACAGGAATGAAATTGGAACTAGAATACTCTTTTACCAATGGCTGGAGAAGCACTGATATCCTTGTCTTAGCCCAGATATTTAGAAACCAGAATCCCGAGCAAGGCATAAGTACTAATGCCTTATTTGGTGTAAAAAATATTTGGAAGAGGGCAGTCAGAGTGAAGAAGCAGCCAAGTGAGGCAGAGAAGCATGGAGAGTAGAGACAGGTGGCCTGCTCCACAGAGGGGCTCAGCTGCTCCTGACATCTCACTGTAGGCGACTGAGCTTCAGAACCACACGTTAGTGTGGAATGGCCAGGGAATTGTTCTGTGAAGGGTTATTTCCAGACTCCAAATTCTATTTTATTGATCTGTATATTTTTCCTTATGCCAGTACCCCACAATCAAGATTATGGTATATTTGTAGCAAGTTTTTAAAATTTTTATTAAGATAATGAGTACAGAGGTTGATTAACTAGGAAACTAACAGAATTTAGGCTCAAGTCCCCTCGCTTGCACCAGCCCCTTCCAAATCCTTGTTCCTGATTTATAAACTTGCAATATTTTGGGACAAATTCCCCAAATTGTAAAAGCTTTAGATCCCACAAAAACTAGATCTGGTCTTGAAAGTGTATTATCAAGAGGATTAGAAGATAACCCACAGATTTCTCATTTGGAAGAGTAAAGGGAGCCTGGCGCAGTGGCATGGTGCCTATCGGTAATCTCGGTACTTGGGAGGCTGAGACAGGAGGATCGCAGGATCAAGGACAGCCTCAGCAATGTAGCAAGACTCTCAGCAACCTAGTGAGACCTGGGTTCAAAATAAAATATATGAGAGGGCTGGGGGGAGGGGTGTAGCTCGGAGGTAGAATGCCCTGGGTTCAATAACCAGTACCACAAATAAATAAATTAATAAATAGAGTTTCACCTGTAATTGAGCACAGAAGGAGGAAGAAATAGAGAAGGAGGAGACTTGAAGGAAGAAGGGAGTTCAATTTTAGGTATGTTCAATTATGAACGAGAGAGAAACAGTCATAGTTCTCCTATTGGAAAGGTATTAGGACAAAGATACAAGTATTGGAATCACTAGCAAGGATGCTATTAAAGCTATAAGAATGGATTCTGTCAGCTCAGGAAAGTATGTGGTATCACCCAGTAGTTCTCAATCAGAGGCATAGCAACAAGTAGATGCCTGGGGATGCTACTGGCATCTAGTTGATAGAGGCCAGGGATGTTGCTGAACAGAAGAGTTCCCCCATGACAAAGAGTTAACTGGTCCAAAATGTCAATATTGCTAAAGTTGAGAAAGCCCAACATAACAGATTAGATTAGACCAAGGATAAGACCCAAGAAAACAATGTGGAGAAAGGGTTGAGAAGAATCTGGACTTCTGCAGGCCGAGTCAAACTGCAGTCTTGAAAGGGACTATGCAGGAATACAGGAAGAACAAAATAGCTCTTATTCTTCTCATTTTTTAAAGGTCATCCCTCCAAATGCCATCCTACCGTCCTGTCAGTGGTATCTACCATCTCCCCTCTGCAACTGCCTTGTCAGGGTGATGATTCTCAGATGAAGTAACACAAGTTAATTATGTCCAGGATAATAAGAGTGTGAAGAGCAGCAGATGCTCAACATCTGCTAATCCCAAATTGAATAACTCTTCAAGTTAATGCCTTTTTGTGGGCCCTGGAAAAGTTGCTGACATATAGAGTCCCAAATGTGTATTCTGCAACTTTTGTTTTGCATCTAGTGCTAGGGTGTGTCTGTATTGGTATCATTCCATGATGCTTATGGTTTATATTAGTTGTTTAGTTAAGGAGAAATTGCAAATAAATTATTGATGAGCCAGGTTTCACAGATAATAGCAGTGGCTACCCATGTGAGTTTTGTGAATGGGTAAGTTCTGGGAAAAGACGCATGTGCTCACAAAAACACTGCATCCAAAGAGCCCTATCTGTATACCCCGAACAGTTGTTTAAAACCACCTCCCACCATCTCCATTAAGTCCAAGAATGCATGTGGGTGTTACTGAGCATCAAACCCAGGGACTTTCTACCTCTGAGCTACATCTCTGCCCTATTTCATTTTTTTTATTTGGAAGCAGAGTCTTGCTAAGTTGCCAAGGCTGGCCTCAAAATGGTCTCACCTTCACAAGTACTGGGATTACAGGCATGTGCCACCATGCCCAGCTTCAACCATATTTCTAATCCTCACTGTTAGGAGGCTATCTAGCTGTTTGGTTTATTTGTTTGGCGGGGGTCGTTTGCTTTGTTTTATGGTCAGAATTTTTACCCCTTTTCCTGATAACACCACCTTGATTTTCTTTTAAGGAATCACCCACTCAATCCTTATGGGTTGGGTGGGCCACCCATGCTTCACCTGCCAGAGATGGACCTTGGACCTAGGCCTCACCAGTTTATGTTCTACATTCTCCTGGCCAATGTGATTCGTCCACGGAGGGATAGACATGCTGCCCGGGTTAACTAAAAAAACACAAGCCCAGGGCATTTTCTCAACTTCTAAAATATGTTTTCTGGTAAATTTGTTCAGCTGTGAGAATTTTAGTCTGAGTAGGCCAGCAGCTATTTTCCTGGGTGAGTCTGCTTGCAGCTGAGGCTTATAAAGCAAAGCAGATCCATAGAACGGAGAAAAAGAAAGAAGAAAGAGAAAGAAAATAACAGAGAGCCCAGTGTGGTGGCGCACACTTGTAATCCCAGTACTTGGGAGGCGGAGACTGGAGGAAAGGGTTCGCAGCCAGCCTCAGCTACTTAGTGAGGCCCTCCGCAACTTCGTGAGACCTGGTTTCAAAATAAAGGATAAAAAATAGGGCTGGGGGTGTAGCTCGGAGGTAGAATGCCCCTGGGTTCAATCCACGGTACCGTAAAAAAAAAAAACAAACAAACAAACAGAGAAGAACACAAAGACAGACTAGTAGAGAGAAAAACAGGACTCTGCTAACATCATTTGAGCTCCAAGATCCATCAGACCTAAAGATCCATCTCCAGACTTTTTATTAATTAAATAAATGGTTGAATTTTCTACTAATTACATACAAAATCAATCAACTAATGCCTTTACTTGTCTGATAAATAACTCTTAGCAGTACAGGGAGTGGAGATTGAAAAGGAAGGACACAATTCTCTTAAAGCTCACAGTCTAGTTAGGAAGGGAAATTTGAAACAGGAGAATTCAAGAGTATTAAGTGTTAAGGAAGATTTACGAGGTACCCTGGGTATACAAAGCATGAGGACTTCATCTTGTCAAGAGTCACAGGAAGAGTTTTCAACTAAAACTCCAATAACATTGATGTACGCAAGTGTCTTTGTTTGTGTACTAGTTACCTATTGCAATATAACAATAAATTGGCTGCTGAAAACAGCAGATTTTTAAAAAAAAAACACCTCATAGCTGTTGATTGTGGATTGAAAATCCAGGAGCGGCTCAGCTGGGGGGTTCTGATGGGGAGCTCTCATGAAACTCAGCCCCATGAGCTGGGATGCAGTCACCTCAGGAGTCCAGTGGAAATGACTCTGCCTCTCAGTAGCCTCAGAGGGCACACCTCTAAGTTCACTCCCCTGAACTGAACCAGAGCTACCTCACAACCCAGCAGCCATCTTCCCCCAGCGTGAGCCAGCCAAGAGAATGAGAATACTCTCCCATGACAGACACCGCTGAGAGGTGACATCTCTTCACTTCCGTCATATTCTGTTCATTAGAAGAAAGTCCCCAAGTCATGCTTCTTTCTATTCAAGAGGAAAGGATGGCAGGATATGGTGGTGCATGCCTGTAATCCCAGTACCTGAAAGACTGAGACAGGAGGATTGCGGGTTTGAGGCCAGCCTCTGCAATTTACCGAAATGTTCAGCAACTTAGTGAGACCCTGTTCCTAAATAAAAAATAAAATAGGCAGTGGGTGTAGCTTGGTGGCAGAATGTCCTTGGGTTCCACTCCCAGCTTAAAAAAAGGGGAGGAGCAGGGAAGGATGACACAAGAGCATGAGTGCCAGGGAAAAGTAGAGGAGATGAGGTAGGTGTGGCCACTGCAAGAGGGAGACCAGCGGTAATAGTGTACTTCAAATATCATGAGAGAGAAATGGAAGGGCTTTCCAGATAAAGAATTACTTGTCTTGATTTTGAACAGCAAAACAGTAGTAATATTTGACATAGGCAACTATTTATGCTCTAGAAATAGCAAGAAATATGGTTTGACCAGAGGCATAGCATGGAGAGGAGGCTGAAGGTAAGACCCGCATGCGGGACAGCGTCGACTGCCCTGCTACAAATTTGGTTTCAGTGGCACTGGGCTATTGATGAGGGTGCTTAAGATGGATGTAATTTAATCGTATATTGGGAGACAAGTGATATCTCGATAAGCATTCACACTTCATACTTAGGGACACTGAAAAGAATTGAAAATGGGATTTTTAATATTAAATAAAAAGTTATGTTTAAAGTAAGTTGCTATTGCACTTACTATCATCCATTGTATACTATTGCTTGTAAATGATGGTCTCCATCACAACTACTCAGTTCCTCTGTTGGAGCACAAACGCCCCATAAGCAGTGTGCAAGTGAATGGAGGTGACTGCATCCCAGTAAAACCTCGTTGACAAAACAGGCCAGCTTGGCCCGTGGGCCATAATGTGCTGACCCCTGTTAAGATCGCTATTCCTCAAATCCTCATGTGCAAAAACCACTGGAGACTGGTTAAAATGAGGATTCTGCTTCATTGGTCTGGGGCGGACTTCTGCAATTCTAACTCTCCTCCTAGGTGAGGCCAAGGCTGGTGGTCCTTGAACAATACCTGGAGTAACCAAGAGGATTACAGGGAATTTTCATTTAGAAATGTTCTTTCTACATTTGAACCTAGGTACTTCAGCTCCCTCTCTCCCCCTAGGACTTTATACTTCATATAAAGTGAAGATAGGTTAAGCCTGGTTTCCCCAATCTTGCCTGATTTTAAGAGTCATTTGAAAACACTTGATATCTATGCAGATTCTTGGGCCATTCACCCTAGAGATACTAATTCATCTAGAGGTCTGGGATGGGCCCCCAAGTCTGGGCCATAAAAATCCCAAAAGATTATTGGAATCATGCACATTTGAGAAGCAGCGGGCTAACCACCAGATAATCGTTCTCTGTCTCCTGCGATTCACACCACTCTCCGGAGTGGCTCACAATATTGCAATCCTGCCACAAATCAAGTGTAGTACAAACAACTGGCCACAGAAAGACATAGATGCTATCTTTGGCCTGCAAGTGCCTTGAGTTCAGGCATGAGGCCTATAGGCAGTGATTCCCTTCAGAGAATTCAACAGCTCATACCCTTAAGCACGTGCTATTTATAGAAATATCATTGCTCAGCCTGCTCCCGGTGAATGTTGCTTTACCTTCTCCTTCAATTAAAGCCAATCTAGAAAGAATTGAGAGTGATATTTACACTCCCCTAAGGAATCTGGGGGCGGGGGGGGGTAAACACATCTAGCACTTTCACCTTAAGAAAAACACAACTAATCGAGCCGGGAATTATGGTTCACCCTGGGCACTTTGGGCAAGACACTCCATGACCCATGCCCAGAGAAAATGCTTTCCTTAGAGAATGCCTCTTTCAGGCAAAGAATTAATTTTTCTGACTAGTCAAAAAAGCACTGGAAACAAACTAACAAAAAAAAAAAACCATAGCTTTTCTTTGAGACAGGTTTTTCCAAGCAAAAGGGCCTTGCAGAAAACAAATGAATTTATTTACATTATCCCAAAACAATTTCTTCAAATAATACAGAAAGAAGAAGAAAAGATGATTAATAATGGGACTTTCAAACAGAGCCTTGGAGAAGCAATAGCTGAAGTGGTTCAGAACTTTTTGTCCCACAACATTCTAAACTTCTCAAAAAAAGAGACACCCTCTGCTTTTGCACATGGGTACTTATACTGCCTCTTCACGGGTCTCTGGTCCCTACATTTCCACCAGGCGGTTACTTGTTTATATAGTATATACTATAAAGGACTGCTCAAATGTCCCCAACTGCCCCTAGAAGAGTTTCTCATTTAATTCATGTGACAATTACCCAAAGACTCACTGTCATCTACCTAATAAAACCTCCCCCTCCCCCAGGATGGAGTGCCAGCCCCTGCAGACCTCATCCTGCCCAACTTACCGACCCTCGCCTTTGGCTAAACCCCCTCTGCCCACCACGTGTACTTGACAACTTCTTCGAAATCTCCAGACACGCCATACTGGATCATTCCTCAGTCTCTGCAGGTGTTTTCCCTGTTTAGAAAACCTGCTCCCTGCTGGGCGTGGTGGCGCACGCTTGTAATCCCAGTACTTGAGAGGCTGAGACAGGAAGTTGGCAGGTTTGTGGCCAGCCTCAGCTACTTAGTGAGGCCCTCCGCAACTTAGTGAGACCCTGTTTCAAAATGAAGAATAAAAAATAGGGCTGGGGGTGTAGCTCAGAGGTAGAATGCCCCTGGGTTCAATCTCCAGTACTGCAAAAAAAAAAAAAAGAAAGAAAACCTGCTCCCTGGTCCTACCCCCCACCCGCCCCATCTGTCTGCCCAAAAACTCCAACTAGTTCTTCAAAACCAAAACTGGCCCAAGCGCAATTTTCTCTGCAAAGGCATCTCTGACTTGGGACTGTGGGTCGTTGTGCTTCCACTGGAACTCATACCTGTCCCACCAGTGGATTACTGTCATGTCATTTCTGTTAATTATTTGCTTTAAATCTACCTCCAGACTAAGTTAAAAACCTCCTTGAGAACAAGGACCACGCCAGTTCCTTCTATTTCTTTTTTTGTTTGTATGTTTGTTTTGCGGTACTGGGGATTGAACCCAGGGGCATTTTACCTCCGAGCTACACCCCCGACCCTATTTTTTATACTTTATTTTGAAACCGGGTATCACGAAGTTGTGGAGGGTCTCACTAAGTAGCTGAGGCTGGCCTCGAACCCAGATCCTCCGGTCTCCGCCTCCCGAGTACTGGGATTACAAGCGTGGGCCACCATGCCCAGCCCAGTTCCTTCTATTTCTAATTCTATGCCCAGATAGAGTACTTGATACCAAACATGGGCTCAATGCCTGTCTGAGAATACCGACGACAATGTAAGAATGAATGGATCAACAGGGTGAAGATATTTACACTGAAATAGCTGTCAGAGTCGACCCTGGCTAATTGGATGATGAACAGTTAAGCTATTAGCCTCTAGTTCCTAAACTCCCCTTACTTAGGAACAAGGTCTGGTTTCCAAGCTTTTAATCCATTAAATCTAGACTTGTACCAAGCAGCTGGCATCATATAAAAACAGGTTTCCAATACCCTCTGATCAGACACAATCTTAGTCCTGAGCCACTTGTCCTAACCTACTCCACACTCTACACCGCATATGTTTCTGATCCTTCTGGCTTATAACCTCATTACATAATCTCCTGTTTATAACCTCACTACATTCTTTAGGCCTGAACTTCATCTGACTTCCTGACTGTGGCTGGGGTTCTTCTCATTGACTACAACTTTTTAATTCTCCCTCTGAATTTATGTTTCCCTATGAGTAGATAACTGTTAGTGTCTAGACTGCTCTGAAACTTCTTTGGTTAGAGTTCTCGCTGGACTTACCTCAGCCTTCAGAGTAGGGCACAAACAAAAGGGGTGGCTTTACATTGCTAATGGAAGGAAATTGATGCCCACTGCCAATATTGGGGAAAAAAAGGAGAAAGTAGAGTCAGAAAATAATCTGTCCACCATGTCAATTAGTATATATTGTTCCATTTTTAGAGTCCTTTGCCTTCAGCTCAAAAAATGATTTTACCTTTAGTATCCAGGTCTTTCTCTTTCTTAAGAGAAAGATGCACTGAGATGAGAAAACAAAAAAAGATCTTAGAAAAGTATAGATATCGGTGTGCTGAAAAAATTAATAAAAATGGTGAAAGAAAACCAATTTGAAGCTGGGCATGGCGGTGCATGCCTATAATTCCAGTATTTGGAAAGCTGAGACAGGAGGATCATAGGTTCAAGGACAGCCTCAGCAACTTAGCAAGGCCCTCAGCAACTTAATGAGACCCTATTTCAAATTTCAAAACAAAACAAAAGACCAATTTAGTATATTACTCTGTGCTGGCATAATTTTGTAGAATAGTTTTTACTTGATGCTGAGTGTACCTGGAAGGTCTGAAAGTCCCTGTTGCAGAGAAGGTGAAAGGAGAGAGATAAAAAAGAAACTTCTGTAACAAGAAGACAGAATGTAGGCCCCATTACTCTGAAACTGCATCATCTTGGGTATCCTTGCATTTCACTGTTACATGAAAGAGAACTAAACTTCTGTATTGTTAAAATAGAGAGAGAAAAAGAAGGTCTCATCCTCACCTCAGCTGGCAGGAACTGAGGAGTTAAGGTTTGGCAAACCATTATTATAGATGAGGAGAGGAGATGGAGTGATCAAATCCCAAAATAAGTTGAGTCAGGAAAATGTGGGCTTGAATCTTAGCTCTGCTCTGTGTAGGGCAGTGAGACCTTAGAGAAGTTACTCAGCCACACTATTTGCCAATTTCATCATCTCTAAAACAAAGACAAATATACCTAACTTTCAGGGTAAACTATGATAATTATGAAGAAGCCCAGTATGGTAGCACACATCTGTAATTCCAGTACTTGGAAGGCTGAGACAGGAGGATTACAGTTTCGAAGCCAGTCTCAGCAACTTAGTGAGACCCTGTTTCAAAATAAAATGTTACTGGGGGTGTAGCTCAGAAGTAGAATGCCCCTGGGTTCAATATCCAACAGAAGGAAGGAAGGAAGGAAGGAAGGAAGGAAGGAAGGAAGGAAGGAAAGAAGGAAGGAAGGAAGGAAGGAAAGGAAGGGGCAATAAATTATTTTATAAATACTATCATTAAACTACTGTATTATTTGAGAACATCTCTATAATATGCTGATGTTCTCTCTTCAATGTATTCATTGGTAATTCCATTCATTCCAATTATTCAGACCAAAAACTTTGGAGACATTCTTCATTCCTCCCTCTCACCTCACAGACAATCCAAGACAAGTTCTGTCAGCTTATTTCCTCTGTGGCTACCATCATAGTCCAAGTTGCCTGAATTACTGAAAAACTCTCCCAAAAGGTCTTTCTGATTCTACCCTTGCTCCCTCAGAGTCTATTCTCAAAGAGAAGTCAAAGTGATTCCATAAAAACATCTTACAAATCCAGGTACCTCCTCTACTCAAAAATCCCCGTTGTCTTCAGCTGGACTCAGAGCCAAAGCCAGCATCCTTGGATGCCCTGGGAGGCCCTGCATGGCCTCGCCTCCTGCTCCCTCTTGGGCCACGCTTCCTCCCATCTCACCCTCCACCACGCTCACCCCACAGGAGCAACGCTGGCCTGCATGCTGACCCTCGAACATGACAAGCATGCTCCTATGGCTCCCCGTTTGTTCCTGTCCGCATACTCTTTCTCAAGGGATCTGCATGCCTTCCTCTCTTCATGTTTCTGATGTCTCAACCAAAATGCCACTCTTCACAGTTGGCTATTGTCTTGTCCCGGGTTTCCCCAAAAGCAGAGCATGAGAAAAAAGGCTTGCTTGCAAGTGATTTGGGGGCAATTGGTCCAAGGAAAAGTGTCAGGGAAGAGGAACAGGAAGCTAAGCCAAGCCCACATTATTAACCTGATCAATATTGCAGGAAACGAGAACTCGGCCTGGCTCTCTCTGGGAAGTATATAGAGTGTTCCCCAGAATTGTCTACCCAGATGAGAAAGAAGGGAGTATTTGTCTACCAGCCCCTCTCTCCAGTTGCTCAAGGGTTGCCAGATTGGAACATTATCCACGAGCAAGTGAGCATGCACGTGCACCAGCGTGGCCACAGGAGAAGACACTCATGGGGCAAAGAAGCCCCTGTGCAAAGACTAGAGATACGAGGTCCAGATAACTGTGCTGTGAGAAGATGCTTATGTAAATCTCGCTGCTTCAGAAAATGATGAAATAAGAAAAAGGGCTGAGAAGATGTGAGAAAGGGCTCAGGAGTAACCATATTATCCACAATAGCTCCCCACTCCTACCCTGCCACCCCCTAGCCTCTTGCTCCACCTACTGCCACCTGTGTGCTCACTTGTTCATGGGCTCGAAGTTCTCCCCTACTAGGTTATAAGTAGTGTGACAGCAGGGGCTTAGTGTATTTTGCTCACTGTAGTCTTCCCGGTTTCTGGGGTGGTGTCTGATACAATGTAACAAATATTTGTTGAACCGATATGGTATCTATAAGATGGTGTGTGTATGTGCAGATGTGCACATGAGAGAAATAAATATCAGTGTCCTTATATAGTAAAGATATGTTGGTGCTTCTTTGCCATGATTTATCTGTTCATCCAACTTTTCTTACAATCAAGGATGCTACATTCTTCCTCAGTGAGGCTAAGCTAGATTTAAGCCAACAGAAGTCAACAGAAAGCCTGTTGAAGCACCAGATCAGTTAGTTCTCAAATGTCTGTATGCATCAGGGTCACCTGAAGGGCCTGCTAAAACAGAGTGCTGGGTCCCACCCCAGGTCTGTCGGAGGCCTGAGAATATGTATTTCTAGCAAGTGATGCTGATGCTGCTGGCCTGGGGACCACATTTTGGGAACCATCACATTGGACCATTCTTTTAAGCCCCTTTCAGTGGGCATGTTGCCTGTTACATAGCCTGACCCAGGATTGGCGAGACCCAAGGGAAGGGGCAGGTTTGTTTCATTTAAGCGGCTACAAAGCTCAATACAGCCCTACTTGTTGGAGACTTTACAAGGTCACCATTCAACATGGGATTTACATACTATATTCCCCTAATCCTGATGAAGACTTCAGGCCTGTTTAAGACTTCACTTTACAGTCAGTACTAGCACCATGTTTTTTAAATAAACCATATCTTTCTTTAATTGGCATGTCTAAGTAGAAGCAGGAAAACAGGATATGAAGACCAGAGTAACAACAGTGAAAATCTCAGAATACATGAGGAAAATGAAAAAAAAGCAGTCCTTATTTGGGGGGCAGAACTCTTTTCTGCATGAAAACTTTGGAGGAATCAAACCAATTTCCTTTGAAGAGAGGAAGAAATCTTGGGACAAATAATGAGCTCTCCATTCTACAGGAAAAGGTGGTTCACTATCAGCAGTGCCCGGCTGCTACTCTTACTCTTAACACCACAGTTCTTAATCCAAGCCAGCTGCCAGCTGTTCGGATTGCAGTGGGTGATCTGGGGACCAGATCAGGTGTGAGAGACAGAGAGACAGTATGCCAATCACGGGTCTTTACCATTGCTTTCTATGTCAACCATTTAGGAGGTGGTAGAGACACAGAATGTTGTTTCAGAAGATGAAACATCTTATCTGCCCCACCCTCCTACCTACCTTCTGCAAATTTGGCCATATTTTAACATAAAGTCTATTTCTGGGTTAGATTCCATTGGCATGCATGTTTAATAACAAATGTTGCTTGTGATTCTATGAATAGAAAAGCTCTTCTGGCACAAGATTAACAAAGCTAATTATTAGAGAATATAAAATTAATTTACTAGCTGATTTAACTGACTAGTTAATCGACCAGAGAGTTGAATTTCTCTCTAGCTGGGGAGGCTTTTATTACTATTGGTTATGATAAACTTGGGCCTATTCCTCCAAAGATTATTCTAATTCCAAAAAAATCTTCTGAGATTTTTGCATTCTGACATTCTGGTGAAATTGTACATCATTTTGTGTACTGCGGGTTTGAAATTGTAGTTCCTTACTAAGCATTTCCAAGTAAAAGGATAGTATAAGATACATATGTAGAGATATATGTAAGATATAGACATAGAAACAGCATAGTGTATAGATATAGATACTGAGCCAGGCATGGTGGCTTATGCTTGTAATCCCAGTACTTTGGGAGGCAGAGATGGGAGGATCCGGGTTCGCAGCCAGCCTCAGCTCTAGCGCTCTCTCTCTCTCTCTCTCTCTCTCTCTCTCCTTAGTGAGGCCCTCCGCAACTTCGTGAGACCCGGTTTCAAAATGAAGTATAAAAAATAGGGCCGGGGGTGTAGCACGGAGGTAGAACGCCCCTGGGTTCAATTCCCGGTACCGCAAAAAAAAAAAAAAAAGATATAGATACTGTATAGGTAAAGGTGCTTACAGCATAAAGATGAACTTCTCAACCAATAACCTTTGGCCCAAATTTGAACCTTTACAAATAGCCTTTGAAAGTCTCATTTGAAATCTCTGTCAATTCTGAAAAGCATGTATCACTCTCAGAATTCTATAAATAAGTATTATTTCCCCTTTAAGAAAGTGGGAAAAGCAAATAAAATTGTGTAATGGTCCTTTCAGAATAATAGCTAGCTAGAATTCTCTCTTAAGTTTTATTATATGGCAAATTCTCAGAAAATCTATTCTAAAATTCTACAAGGCTTATAAAATATTTTTTATCCCTATCCATTTACATTTTCCACCAAAATATCCTTTTGAGAGTTTCTATATGTATGATCTTTACTGTAACGATATTGCCCTATTTCATGTGATCACAGATTTCCCTTAATAGAATCTGCTTATGTGGGAACTGACCCATCTTCCATTCCAGCAACAGATGTGCCATCAGAAGGTCTTACTGTGTTCCTTTATTCCCTTTCTTTCCAACACCTGAAACTGAGCTGTTCATGTTGTTCCAAGTAGGAAATGACAAAATGCAAACTTCCTTAGTTAACCAATTGGGAATGACTACCTCCAGTTTCAAGTGTGTTTTTAAAGTTGGAGACATTTTGAAAAATCTGAGAGCAGGCTTGGATCAGCAAGGCAGCACCGCAGAGGTACTGCCAGAATCATGCAGTGTCAAAATCTCATCAGGCAGCCCCTTGTAGGTGCTACAGGGTCCAAGATGTGCCACCAACACTTTAGAACACAGTTTGGGCTTGGAAAAATAAAAAAAAAAAACCCTAAACACCAATACTACTGTCTGGTTAAACACACACACACACACACACACACACACACAGGATCTCTTTCAATATTAAGCAAAATGCATGGACATTTAGTCTACACTGTAAACCCTCATCACATCTCAGCAGCATTAACACTGAAGTGGTATCTAAGGCCCTATTCAAAGCAACTCCGGAAAATGCTTTTTGTGCAAAAAAAGCAACTCTCAAAGTAGGAAAGCATGGCTCTACCCCTTCATTGTTGTTGTTTTGTGCTCACTTTGGCAATAAATAAAAAGCAAATTGCAGACTGAATATTTCTACTGGCTCCATTTTTTTTCGATGTGCTTGAAGGACCTAACTAGTTTAAAACAAATAAAAATTTAAGTGTGTGTGTGTGTGTGTGTGTGTGTGTGTGTGTGCTTGTGTGCGTGCGTGTGTGTGTGTGTGTGTGTGTGTGTGTGAGAGAGAGAGAGAGATCCGGTAGGTTCATAAACAGTTGCTGGCTCTTCCTTGCACAGGTAGGAGACCCAGGGTAATATCGGGTCCCCACACACTGGGACAGGTCCTGAGTCCCTGTTGCCTCTCTGTATTGCAGAGCCCTATTGCCTACATCCAATTCCACCATGCGGTGTGTGTGGCTGGTCCAGAGAACCTCGGGGTTCCTTCTGT
The DNA here is from genome assembly GCA_004027185.1 of Glis glis. NCBI lineage: Eukaryota > Metazoa > Chordata > Mammalia > Rodentia > Gliridae > Glis > Glis glis. Next base: position 87,988 of record PVJS01000543.1, on the reverse strand, counting down.
ACCCCTTGATGGGAAGGATTCTGGTGAAGCTGATTCTTATTTAATTTAAAGGTCTTGGGGAAAGTAGGTCTAGTGAATAGATAAGGGACAATATGAAGAAATGGCTTTTGTCTCTATGCTATAGGTTCTTCATGGAGCCACTCAAAGTTTTGAGAATAAATTTAGAAATGCTCCTTTCTTTCAGGTTCCCCTATATCTTTAAAGAAATTTCAGGCTAAAAACAAGACTCTGTAGTGTTTGTAGACTGGATACTTTTCAACAATAATTGAAATTTCTGGTAACCAAAAAGAACTGGGCAGCATTGGGAGTTTGGAAGCAGAAACCAGAGGGATGTTAGGTTTGGAGGTTTAATAAACAAGTGATCTGTATGGAAAGGACACACTAAATGTTATTTTTATTTAACAACATATATTAGGCCTTAATAGTCAATGGAGTAGATAAAGGGGACAGAGCCACAGGAAATTGTGGCTTACATTTTAGGCTCTAACTTTTGGAGATAATTAAGGTCAATTTTCTAGGATCTGAGTTTCTCAACCATGACAAAGGAGGTAGAACAGAACCCTCCAAGTTTCCTTCCAGCTCTCAGATTTGATAATTACAATTTGAATTTATGATTTTGTTGCCACCATTTCAAGGCACCAATATAGATTTCTATAAGAATCACAAATAAGGGAATAGAAAATGTGTTATATTTAATTTTTCTTTACTCCTTAGTATTATGGAAGGCCATGGCTCTAAGAATACTTATGGTATCTTCCATTTTATGCATAGCAAACAAGCCAAGATATGTTGCAGAATCTACCATCTTGCTTCTGTTGCTGCATTGGGGTCACTACAGATATAAAATATCATGACAGAATCATGATGAAATGCAGTGACAAGATAAAAAATGTCTTTGCCTAATTCTGGACAAATATCTATTATTTGGGACACTGTAGCCATCCAGGCTCCCAGTACATAGTCTTCCAAACTGACTGTACTATCACACCATGTTATACTTTAACCAGACATTGAGAACATGGTCTTTGAATTTGAGTATGAACTGCCTATAGAGCAATAATAATAAGCAAAATGAGTCAGATTCAAAAGCCTCATCACTGGCTTATCGTGATCAGCTATAGGCTCTATTATGTGATTTAAAAATTCTCCTTGATGAAAGTTAGTGGAAAAATAAATCACATTATTTTAAGCAATGCAATCATTGTATATTTAAATGTATACATATGCTGTATATTCATTAACTGAATAAATATTAAGTGCCTCCCACACTCAAGGCATACCTGAATCTATTAAAATGTTACAACAGCCTTCTTCACTTTCTACAAATGCCAAGCTCTCATAGATTCAGAGAGGAAGGAAATATCTTTTAATATCATTCAATCAGCCGGTTACAGGTATAACATAATTCCCAAGACCTTCTGACAACCTGCCATCTTATTAATCTGATAATATAAAGTGGGTTTTTCCTGTGAAGTGCACCTAAACCTCTTAAGCCCATGGTATAACGTGTTTAAACATCATAATGTTCAGAAGCACAACCATATGATATTGAAAACTATGCGTGCGCGTGCGCGCGCGCGCACACACACACACACACACACACACACACACACACTAAAAGTCAACACCTCACCCTGAACATTTTTGCATCCTTGGCATGTTGCAGAACATGTTCAGATTCTGCACATTTTCATGTTGAGCTGCAGCTTAGCGAAGCACATGCTCTCTCCTTGGCAGCAGCACGCCCCAGATGCGCAGCCCCTGCAAGGAATTGCTCCAACAGTGTCATCTGGCTATCGCCTCCCCTTGTCTGGTTTCCCCAGCAGATCCCAATATGGTGATGCTGTGGAGCATGCCAGCTTCATCGACTTTCACACCATTCTCTCGTAAATGTGAGGAGCTGGGTAACTTTATATGTTTCTAAACTGAGAAGGAACAAATCACAGGTACAATGAATTTTCATTTTTAAACAATTGAGAAGAGGGAAAAGGCTTTCCCTACTCTCATGTGAAGTAGTACGTTCTATTCATAAATCAAGGATTGGGCTGAGTACCTATAGACAGATGCATGAGCTGTTCTGGACTGGAGCTGAATTCTTAATCATTCTGCTGTACATTGAGATCACACATGTTTGCCTGTAGAAACCCATCTATGGCTCCTTTTAGACAAAGAGCCATTGTTTGTGGTTTTGACCCCAGAGTCTCTTGGGCTTCTGTGGTTCTAGGCAGAAATGGTAATTCAATCAGTTCAACTACACACAAAATAGGAAATGATTCTGGCAAATTTCTCAGTTTCAAACACATTCAATCCCCATTTGAAACAATTTTGCCCAATTTTCATGGAGGCTGAATTTTAATGGCTTATATTACTTAGATATAAAGGCAAAATACTGCTTTTTCTCTAGTTTTTATATTAAAGGAGGCAATTCTCATCCAATCTTACCAAATCAGCCACCCTACATCTTCGTGCTTGCTGTAATTAATGTGAATAATTTCCTCCAAACATCCTTGATAGTTCCCTGAAATAAGGAAATAAAAGAAATGCAAAAGAGGGGCATTTCAAAACAAATTGGTGTAGTAACTGAATGTCATTTTCTTAAAGGTTTATTGGTAGTATTCATATGTACCTAGAAACACTCTCTCTTATACTTTCTTATGTTTTCCTAGGATGTAAATTTTTGTCTCACAAAACAGTGTGATGCTTAAAAGGTAGAAGTCCTCTACCCTTATTTTTCAAAGTTCTCCACCATTTCAGTGAATAGTAATATTTAATAAACTTAAAGATATGTATAGTCTGGTCTGGTGGGTAGATTCAGTGATACGGTATGTCTCCACTTTTCTGTTTCTATATTCACTGTATTTGCTGTTACTCTTTTTTATTTTTTATTTCTTCTTTTATTTTCATATGAAGCTGTCCTAACAGAGGAAATGGCACAGATGTGGTCAAGTGCTCTTTTTTCTCCCTGTCAATATCTAGCTCTGGGGTCTTAACAAAGTTGCTTAATTTCTCTGGGCATCAGCATCCTCATCTGTTGAAGAGATTAATACTTTCGTAATTTGTTTCACCAGGATTTATTTGTTAAACAAAAACTCCAATATATAAAGCAGATGAGAGTACGCCAGATATTAGTGTTCATGTCTGTAAATTCAAATTCTCAACAAGTCATCTGGCCCTCCAGTAACCCCTAGGAACATATAGATGAGAAAGCCTCACTCCAGGTGTAATGGAAACTTCAAAAGATGCTGGTTCTCTCAAGATTTTATAAAACTGCCCTATCAGCCCCAAAGGTCCAACCTCTGGGAGTTTTATGAGAGATAAAACCTTTGGTGTTTAAGCCATAGTTACTTAGATTTTCTTTCCATGAAGATGAATCTAATCCTAACTAAACAAGTTGTATCCTCGCCACCTCCCCCCCAAAAAATGCTGAACAACTGTTCCTCTTTTTCATTAGATGTACTGAGAAAGGGGTACTACGTGATCAGTGCTGGGATCAGAGGGATTCGATGCTTTTTTGTGCAACCTGCTTTTCCCACACTCCCTTAGTCAACCCTATCCCTGAAGGTCTGACATCTTTGCAACAGTAAAATACTAAACTCATACTCACTTGTCCAAAGCTTAAAGAAGAAAGAGGAAATATAGAATTGGAAAAAATAAAAGGAGGAAGAGGTTGAATGTGTTCAAAGGAAATAAATCAAACTGGGTGTGGTGGCACACGCTTGTAATCCCAGTACCTGGGAGGCTGAGACCAGAGGATCCGGGTTCACAGCCAGCCTCAGCTACTTAGTGAGGCCCTGTTTCAAAATAAAGAATAAAAAATAGGGCTGGGGGTGTAGGTCAGAGGTAGAATGCCTCTGGGTTCAATCTCCAGTACCACAAAAAGAAAAAAGGAAATAAATCAGGTGTCATCTGAGTTGGGATAGGATTTTTAAGGTTGTACATTACATCCAATGCTTAATTTTCTGTAGGACTTTCACTCTACCTCAGTGTATCAGGTACTGTTAGATACACAAAGATGAGTAGACTATACCCCAGGCTCCAAATGGATATACAAACTAGTGGGGTAGATGGGCCCAGAAACAAGTAGGTGCCAATATTTTATGTGTTGCATTCTATGTGCAGATATTATCAACTTCCCCATTTGAAATAGCGCTCCTCTATTTTGCTCCCTTTTTATAGCACTTGGCCTGCAAGTGTGTTTCTCTGTTGACTCCATCTTCTCTTTTTTTTGTGTGTGTACCGGGGATTGAACCCAGGGGCATTCTACCTCCGCGCTACACCCCCGGCCCTATTTTTTTATACTTTATTTTGAAACCGGGTCTCACGAAGTTGCGGAGGGCCTCACTAGGTAGAGAGAAAGAGAGAGAGAGAGAGAGAGAGAGAGAGAGAGAGAGAGCTGAGGCTGGCCGCGAACCCAGATCCTCCGGTCTCTACCTCCCAAAGTACTGGAATTACAAGCATGTGCCACCACGCCCGGCTTGACTCCATCTTCTTTACCCATGAGTGAAAGCAAGGCAACAGCAAGAACTCAAACTTGTCTTTGTCCACTGCTTTAGTTCTGGTGCCCAGAAAATTACCTGCACATAATAGATACTCAATAAATACCTACTGCATTGATCAATTTTAAAAAGCTTCTTTTTGTTTTGATTTGGATTTGAATCTTTGGTTTTCTGCTATTGAACCTAAACTCACCATATTTCTTAAGTCTACTTCATTTCAATTTATATCTGGATTTATTTCATGTTGTATTTCATTTAATAATATTGAAAGAAAGCTGTTTACATCTCACACTAATATCTTGACAGTGAAATGAGATATCAAATGGCAACTTCCTTTGATTAATCCTTGATAAGCATTCTGGAATCACATCAAATGTCTTCAATGCCTTTTCCATGTGACAGATCGTCAATTACTGGGAGATAGTTATCATATCATGATATCATATCCAACACTACTGCTTCCTCACTAGTATTCTCTTACTCAAATACAAGTCTGCAACTCCTAAGACCATTTCTCATACAACTGACCCTGTCTCTTCATCCTTTTTCAGACATGCCCCACATCGTCAAAATTCATCTTAAAATATAGTGTTCAGTCTTGAATGTGATACTCCAGGTGGATTTTGTGCAGGATAATGTGAAGCATGATTCTCAAGTCCCTTTTCTAGATACCATGTTTCTATTAATGCCTCCAAAGAGACATTTACTTCTACTTTTATTTTTCTTCCTATACCCTAAATATTCTGAACATTTAGTGTGAACAGCAAAACGACTATTTAATAGTTGGTTCAGTCTCATCTCTACCAGATAAGTCAAAAGGAAGCAGTCTAACCCCTGAAGGGCAGAGCAAAGCAAGTCTACAGGAAGCAGGAAATAACTAGCCAGCCCAGAAAAGACTCCTGGTGGGAAGGAGGAAACTTCTGTAGCACACAGCGTAATCATATGCAAATTATCATGTCTTCTGCAAACACATCTTCCAATAAGTAACTAGGCTTCTCGTTCAATACTGACAAGTGTCTAAGGCTATCTCTACAAGATACCAAAACATCTGGAAATAGAGAAGTAAATGTCACCCAGATGTTTGAGAAATGATAGGATTGAGATTGCAGCCAGTTGCAGCATCCACAGTGCTTTTATTTTGGCACTCTTACAAGAACTTCTTGAACCTTGTTGAACTTCTTATATTTCTCCAGTATGCCAACTTTACACACACACACACACACACACACACACACACACACACGCAAGAGAGAGAGAGAGAGACAGAGAGACAGAGACAGAGACAGAGACAGAGAGGAGTATGAAGGACTTGTATTGCTTTTCTAAGGAAGCAAAAAAGGATTGAGATTTTTACCTTCAGGGTGTACATCAATGAAACTTGTCAGTGTGAAATAACTACTTACATGTGAAAGTTGCAATGAAATTTGGATTTCCATTGTTCATTGTCTTTGAACCTTCAGAATTCTTCTAATACCAAAAACATGTTGGTTCCCTGATGGCAAATATCAAGTGTCTATTTTATTTTGTCAGTGCCTCTTCTGCAGCTGCCTGATCTCTTCCGTGTTCTTACGTTCCATGAAGACAGGTAACAGAATCATGACCTAACAATACTGTAGGTTAATGCTTTTTACACAAATCTATCTCCTTGAGACAGTTCATGCAATGAAATATTAAATATTAAAATTCTCTTCTTCCATGGCATTCCAATTAGTAGAAGAAAAAGAGAGAGACCCACAGGAAAAGCTAAATGGGTCTGTTTCCATAAATAGACTTTTCTGCCAAAAATTATATAGATCTCTTTACCCTCTGAGTTATAGTTGTTGATTTTCCAAAGGAAAAGAAATATCATAGTGGCTAACTACACAGGAAAGTCAATGCAGCCTTTTTTTTTTTTTTGCCATGAAAAATCTTACTGTGATAATTAGGGAAATTTCTAATGCCACTGAGGAATAGGAAAGTAAAATGAGCATATTGCTTTGAATTAAAATATAGAAATTTATAGCACCACCTATTGGTTTCAAAATAAATATTGAATTTTTCTACTTATACTAATTATAAAGAATAGTACAAAAAGACATTATTATTATTTTGAGTCATATGAAGATTAATTTTTTAACTTCCCAATGATACTATGGAAACTTTTTAAACAAACACATATTCAGGAAATGTGCCAAAATGACTTTTTAAAACGAATATAAATTAAAGCTATTATAGGCTGGGAAAGTAAACTAAAATTGGGACTTTCATTCACACATTACTTGTATTGGGTCATATTAAGTTTTTTAGTCCCCCTTTGAGTGTTATTTCTAACTGATGAAGTGCGTTAGGCTGCACTTGCTCTCTTGTCCAACTGAAACACAGAGGTTAAAGGACATTTTAACTTCTCCATTCATGTGTTCTTCCAAAATCTGGAGAAGATGCTGGAAGCCTTGCACCAGAATAAACTCTCATAGCTCTGGCTGTTCGGAGCCTCCTTCAGATGGCCTCTGCCCTTTCATTCAATGCAGCGTTCATAACAAGGGATTCCTCTGCAGGAATCCTGGAAATGTGGCCTTTCTACTCTGCTTTCAACATGTACCAGTCTGAAACTTCGTCCAGAACCCCTGAGCCTTCCTAGGGAGCCAGGGAGGAAGAGCCACTCCTCCCCTTTCCCACACATTCGGGAGCATCTGGACAACACTGCATGGAAACTCCCTTTCTCACCCTTGGGAGAACAGAGTTTATGAAGGGCTTGCTTTAAGTCTATAACAATTTAGGAACACATTCATCTCTCTCACCCTGATTCTTTTACATGAACTATTTTTTAAATATAGTTTCCTTTTTTTAAAGCCTTGAAGGGAAATAAAGGTCTTGAGGCCATCAAATGTGACATTCTGTACGGGAATGGTGGTGCAAGCCTGTAATCCCAGTACTTGGGAGGCTGAGACAGGAGGATCTCAGGTTCAAGGCCAGCCTCAACAACTTGGTGAGGCCCTCAGCAACTTAATGAGAGACCCTGATTCAAAATAGATTTCTCTTGTGATGTGAGACTCCAATGCACCAATAAAAGCGCGTTAAATTTTTTTTAAAAATGAAGAGACTACCTCAACTGAAACAAAACAAAATAGATTTCTCAACTTCCAGAAAGCATATTTGATATTTGTGTCAAGTTTGATAAAATGCAACCATAAAACTGACCCTCATTATATTTTAACCTTAACCCCAGCTCTACACACTTGAGGTGTCAGGCAAGGAAGTAACTAGGTATATTTTAGGCCTCCTACCTACAACTTAGTGAGACCCTGTTTCAAAATGAAAAATAAAAAGGGCTGGGGGTATAGCTCAGAAGTAGAATGTCCCTGGGTTCAATCCCCAGTACCAAAAAAAAAAAAAAAGTGACATCCTGGTTCTAATATCTTCAGTGGGCAAATGACCTGGAAAACTGAGCCCTGTACAGAGGTCCTCAGGATGAAACTGAAGGAAAACTAGCTCCACGAGACCCTACATTAAGCACATGTTGTACATGATTTATTTTCATTTAACCAAATGTCCACCTTTTCAAAATTTCAGCAGGTGTTAAAATATGAAGAATATCTAAATTTGAAAGCAGAGAAGAAACAAAACAACTCAAAAATAATATTGGGCTCTCAGTGGGTCAATCACAAGAAATTAGATTCAGATCTTTGTAAGGGAAGAAATTGTTAGGCTAAGCTATATAAAGTTACGTTTAGTAAGTAAAAAGCTATCAAACTGTAAACTTCACATGTGTCAGTCTGATATTAAATGAAGGAAAAAATGCTTTGGCCATATTTAGAAACAAAAATGAGAGACAGGAAAAGAGCCAATAATACTTCGTATAATCCAGATAGTGCTAATTAGCATTTCAGGCTTTCATAACCAAAACTATCAAAATGGTTCATCTTTGCTCCCTGCTCTCTCCAGGACTGGCCTGGTGCTAATTTCTAGTCCTGAGCATTTGCTACTATTTTTGTCCCAAAGCATTGCTTCTCAGCCAGTGTCTGACAGTCAGTCTAAAAATCTCCATGTTTAGAGCTACCTGTCTTGATGTAATAGAACTCAAGATACAATCCATGATCTTATTTTGGGATTTTTTTTAAAATTGTCTTTTTGTTTTGTTTTTTAGATGTTAAGGTTGGAAACAGACAGCGCCTGACTGCACTCGGAATCCTTCAAGATCCATCTCATTTCCCCCTCCCCCAGGATCCTAAGAAGGCTTCACATAAGCAGCCTTCACACCCTCCCTGTGGGTCTTGCTCACAGAGCGAGCCATAATCACAAGCTTCCATGCCCTGGCTGGCTTTTTGGCTCAATGGGGCAGTTCTGTTGCCAATTCCCGCTTCAAGGGCTTCATGGGTTTATCCTTACATGCACCTTAGTGACATGTGATATTTTGTCTCTTCAGAGCTCAGGTTTGTTTTCTGTGTCCTCTTGTTGCCATTCGAGGAACAAAATATTTACATCTAGAAGGAAAGAAGCCCCTGATAAATGTCTGCCTTTTTCTCTGAAACATGTTATACTATTATATAAGCACATGGAGAAAGGATGTTAGTAATAAGAGAAAGAGATGTGGGAGTCAGCTGGGGCTGATAGAGACAGTCCAGATGAAATTCAGAGGGAACTGCAGTGAGAGTTTTTGAGAAAAACTGGGTGATGTTCATTTCAAAACCTACAGTCCATAATCCAGACTCAGCTAAAACATACCAAAAAGCTTAGCTCAGACCTACAAGGTTAACTTCTTCTAAACATAAAACAAGGAAATGGGAAGGTTTGTTCTTTCTCTCTAATAAAGTACATTAGCAAACTGCTTTGGGGAACACGAACCTTTTTATGGAATAAGAACCAGCACTTTTAAAACAAGAAATATATGTGAGGATGGTGTTTATTTTTGTATACATAAATATACACACATGCAGTGATTATTAATATTTACATACACATACACGTATGGAAATAATTGTCTCAGGAAGCAGTTTAGATCTAGACACAATTGGCAGACAAAGAAAGGAAAACTGAGAAGGGTCCAGTCTACAAACCATCCCAGAGGACACCATTCCCAACAACGGGGAGACTGATAGCATAATAATAATAACCGCCATAGAAATAACACAGGGAGGAGGAGGAGAATATTTTCGTATTTTATGGATCCATATCAAAGGTTTTAGAACCTAAATTCTTTTCAAACCAACTTTTATTTATATGTGCAAAAACAGATTGACAGCTTCACATGGAGGGTAGGTGGGTGTCAGAGATTTGGCAACCATTGGTAACCGCAACACTTGGGTGGGTGTTTGCTAGATGGTGGGAGAAAAAGACAGATGAAAAGCCCTCCCTTCTGAACATATTCCCACTACAAACATGCCACTGTCCACTCTGGAGTATGAGTTTTGTTATGTCTCTGCAGGCTTCGGGTTGATTTTTATCCTGTTCAACACACACCATGGAATATTTACATGTTTGGGTACATCAACAAAGGGGGGGGGACAAAACAAAACAAAGACATACACACAACACGCACACACAAAGTGGGATTGTGCTCCTTTGTTTTGCATTTTCTGTAACCCAGATTGCGGTAATTATCTCCCTGGCTTTACAAGCCTTTTCTTTCATTCTAAAGGCAGTTTTTGGAATCGCGTTACACTTAACTCAGTTTAACAAATAAGAGTAGTCTGGCAAAATGGCACCATGTGCTTTCCACAAATATTTGTGGTATAGGCAAGCTCTCAATGTTTTTATTATGCCCAAGGTTCTTTGGTTTTTAAAGCAAGTGGAATAATGTAAGGAAAAGGAGAGGCACGGATTTGGGAACTGAGTGTGTGTGTTGGATTCACTTTGCAGAACCTCGTGTGCCAGAGAGAGAAGGAAGGGAAAGATACATTTTAAAAATAACTACGGGAATAAAAAGAGCAAGAAAGGTTTGGAGGCATTTAGCAGAGCACAGTTTACCCTGGCGTGAGCTACAAGCTAATGATAGAATAATAACATTTGGCGCTGGAGCCCCTGACAGTGCGCCGCGCGCTGTAGCCTGCGCTCTTCACACGTTTGCAGGCTGGGGCTCTGTGGTCAGGACAAAGAAGTGCAGAGCAGAGGCAAAGTGAAGAAGGGGGTGAGAGAGAGAGTCTGCGCTCAAGTTTGCTGTAATATAAATATACATACACTGTGCTACAGATGTTCCTCATTGGCGAAGGCTGGCACATAATTACGCTATGTGCTTCATAATATTTTAATGAGCTTTTGCTCTAAATAGCAACGAAAATGAACAATAAGAAGCTCTTAGGGGAGGGAAAGTTGGTGTTTTTGTCCCTGGAAAAAAAAAATTTTTTTCTCATAATAGGTTATATTAGAATGGTGGAAAAAAAAATATTGGTCTGGGTTTAATAAAACTGAATTGAATCTAAAATATGGTTTCTGAAGCTAGTTTCTTTGCCCTCCCCCCTTCAATTTTAACAGTTCATTCAGGCTAAAGGAATAACAAAACAGGAGTTAGAGAGCGTAATTCTAGTGGATTGTTTCTCTCCCTCTCCCCCTTTCTCTCTCTCTCACTCTTTTTAAGACAAAAAAAAATCCTTAAGTGAACTGTTGCAACAATGCTGTTAATATATTGTGCTAATTAAAGTCTTGAAATAAATAACAAACCACTTAATATGTGTTGTAAATGTCGTGCTGATTTAAGCATTGTTACGCATAGATTACATCTCTTCAGGGGATGGATGGCTGGATCCTCAACTCTGTGTGTGTGTGTGTGTGTGTGTGTGTGTGTGTGTGTGTGTGTTCTCTGTTGTTCTTTTTTAAAGTTTTCCTCTCAGGTAAATTCCAAATGAAGAAAATCAAAAAAGTCAACATTTGATATCTGCAATAATGCAGCCAGTTTTTAGCATTACTACTCCTGCAAAGAAAATAATTATTTTTGACCATGTTCAATCTGTCATTTAAAACAAAACAAAACAAACAAAAAACTTTCTAACAAAATTAGAGTAGGAATCTTGTTTGAGACATAACCCTTTGAATGGTTTCATTGCAAAGGCTTCTTTTTATTTTAGAGTGAACTGAATGAGACAATTTATATGTGAACTTGTAAGTATAATTATAATAACAATAATAAAGAAGGACATTGGATGCCATCTGGGGAAGGAGAACAAAATCTCCACATTTAAAAGGTTGTGTAGGCAGGCATGGAGCATAGATATTGTCTTCCTAATTTGTGGATAACAGATCTTTGGTTTTTATTCAGAATTTCCATTTCTTGTGTAAAAATCCTATCATTCACTGAGTTTGATGTTTTTATTACTGAGAGAATATCCCCGCCCCTTCTCCCCTTCTTGTAAATCCCATTGGAGCATACACCTAGGTTAAAGGTGAAGGGAAGGTAAATTTTTACTGCAGGGGGTCCATCAGATCTCGAGGCTTAACTCAAATTTGTTCCCACCTATCGCATTTTAATGTGAGGAAGTGACAAATTAAGAAAGTGGACCCCAGGGATAGAGTCATATGCTATAACTTTTAGAAAAGTTTCTTCAATATCATTTAAAGACAGTTTAATTGCTAATCTCTTCTATATCTATCCTTTTTTAGAATGTAAAATTATGTTAATAGGGAAGACTGGAGGCCACTACAAAATTTGCCATGCCCTCAAAAATCAGAATTTAAATGAAATTGAATTATGATGAGTACAGTTTTGGTGTCAAGTTTATTTTAATTTTTTTTTAGAAATGGATACTCTGTGCATGACAGTTTTGTTAACGTAATTGGCCAGAATATGTTAACAATCTGAATATCGCTCACTGCTAACCCAGATAAATTGCCCTGCATGTAGATCTAACATAGATATAGAAACAAATCAATTTTTAACAAGTTTTCTGTGTACATAGATAACTTTATATGAAAGGTATGAAATGGGCATGGGTGGCTTTTGATGAATATTTGTTTTCACTCAATGACCTAAAAAATTAGACTTTTTTTTAGCCAGGTGTGGTAGCACACACCTGTAATCCCAGTACGTGGGAGGCTGAGACAGGAGGATCCTGGTTGGAGATCAGCTTCAGCAACTACTTAGTGAACTATTCAGTGACTTAGCAAAACCCTGTTTCAAAATAAGAAATAAAAAGGGTTGGGGGTGTAGCATGGAGGTAGAATGCCCCTGGTTCCATCCCAATGTACCAAAAAAAATTAGACATTTTTAAAGTAAAGCAGATTAATAAGAATGAGTTAAACTAAACTATATTCAGGCAGAAACATTTAATTAAATAAGATACAGTGTAGCTGAGTGCTTAAAAGCATGGGCTCAGTCATTGGATTATATGAAAGCAAATCTTAGCCGTGCCACTTGACTGCTGTCAAGCTTCGCCATGCTTCGGTTTATCCATCTGTACTTGGGAATGGTAGTAATACCCCCTCATAGCATGTGAAAAGGGCTGTATGCATTGAAGCACTTAACACGGTTCCAGGCACATTATAAGTACTCAAAAAAGTTTGCTTTTGTTATTACTGAATGAATCCAGTATATGCCTATTAGATCTTTCCTCTTGCCAGTTGAATCAGGAACTCAAAGTCTTGGGTCTACAACTCAGCTCCAATGTAGACTGGCTTTGTGATCTTCATGTCTTCTGGCACAGTCTTCTGGAGTTTTTAGCTGTAAAATTAGGGCGAGTGGGAAGATCATTTAAGAATGTGGTTATCCACTAGAACAATGAATCTACTAAAATAATTCTAAAATTCACTGAAGGTTTCTAATGATGCTACAAAAAGAAAAGTGATGTGGAGAAATCAGGACAGGGGAATGAAGACGCAGCCTGCATGAGACAGCTTATCTTCTACATGTAATGCCACTATGTCCCACGACCATACAAATTACCATGGCATGACAGATCAGGGCCACCATGTGCCCCTGAGTGTCCCTGTGTTCTAAAGCTGTGTGTGGAGTCCCTAGCCTCCCACCTCCCACTCTCAGGAGAAGAACCATTGCTTAGAGAGTTCTACAGTTCAAACATGGTGTGCCACAGACCACAAATTTGTCTTCAGGGATATATGGCTTCCTCTCGCTGGACAGTCAGCCTTTTTGGCTCTCTGGAGTATTTCAATTCCTTCCATAAAATCCAATTAATAACTATTTTAAAAACCAACAAGTCTGGAGTTTTCTCTTGGGAGCTGAAGCTGTGATTTCAGCTTAGGCAAAGTCACCCCCTCTCCGCTGACCGCTGTTCTTGACCCACTAACGACAAAGTCTCAACTGGAATCTGTATGGAAAAGAAAACACCCAGGAACTACTCACTTTCCCAGGCACCAGCACCACTGGTTTTTGTTGATGGCAATAAATGGACACTGGGTACTGACTCAAGCCACTCACCAGTGCTTTCCACATACAAACTCCTGTCTTCCTCACCGAACCTTGCGAGGGCAATAACGTCTCAGAAAACAGGACAGCGTCACTGAGGTCACACTGTGAGGAAGTGAATCTAAGAACCCAGGCTGAATCTAAGAACCCAGCGCCTTCACCCCCACGCCACCATCTAACCCCAGAATAATAATAAGCAGAAAATAGCACATTTTACAAGTGAAGCCAAAAAGCTTCCCAACCAGATACGAGGACTTGTGCCTTCCTCATCAGACCATAATGCACATCTCTGTGCTGCCAGCTAACTTAGGCTTTGTAATTTGAATTGTGATTTCATACCTTGTTCTGATTTGAAGTTCCCAATGACCCCCCCAGGGTTTTTTTTGGGGGGGTGTCTGTTTGTCTTGTTTTGTACTGGGGATTGAATTCACTGAGCTAGACCCCCAGCCCTTTTTATTTGTTTGTCTGTTTGTTTAATTATATATTTATTTATTTTGAAAGTTGCTAAGGGTCGCCCTAAGTTGTTGATGTTGGCCTGGAACGTGTGATCCTCCTGTCTCAGCCTCCCAGGTACTGGATTACAGGCATGTGCCACCACACCTGGAGAACCCTGGTTTTTAAAAAGTACATGTTAGCGCTTCCTTCTCTTGCCTGTAACTCTTACTTTGGAACATTTCTGAGAAGACTATCCTTCCAATACTTACTTACTAACAAGTTGTAACACTAGGGAAAAGAAAGAAAAAGAAAGAAGTAAGGAAGGAAGGAAGGAAGGAAGGAAGGAAGGAAGGAAGGAAGGAAGGAAGGAAGGAAGAAAGGAAGGAAGGAAGGGGCTTGCTAGCTCCATGGGGTACTAAGTCCAGATCTCCAAATTTGGTAAAAGGGAGAGAATTTCATAGGGACAGATCTTGCACCTCCCCTTGAGTTGTATTAGAGGAATCTCTATTATACAACCACTGTCACCTGCTAGTTCAATTAGAAACCAAGGGTAGCCTGCTCAAGTGTGGCCAAGGAGAGCGTGTGAGCTTCACAGAAGGCACAGTCCTGTTGGACCTGCATCGTCACTGCCCAAGTGGCCGTGCTGTCTGTTCTCAGCCTCTCTGCATTGCCAATCATAAAGGACTGACACTAATTTATTAAGCAAGGCAGGCCGGTATAGTTCTCCATTTGATAAAAAAATAAAGGGAAGCACAGTGTGATTCGATACTATGGATGAATTTTGAAATGATAAATGAAGTTGGAGCCGAATTCTGAATATTCACAGCTTATTATTGTTGTCTATAAAACAAGTAAAGAGATATGAGCATGAATGTCTAAAATATATATGTATATATATGTATATGTGTGTATATATATATATTTAATGTCATTCACTCTTTGCTGTAGGAAAAACTGACAATGCCAACAGCATCATGTAGAATGAACAAAAAAGTATGATTCTCTGTTGTCTTCAACTATGGCTTCACACTTACACATCCTTGCTGTCCAGTTTGGAATGGCTTCAAGAGAGACACTTGTTATGGAAATTTTGATCACTATTTTAATATCTCAGAAACTCAATATGTAGTAAAAGGAATTCCAGATTACACGAGAGGTAATGTGCACACTGTATCTCCTAACATGCTAAGATGGTGTAAGTCACATGCAACCAGGGGGCATTAGGGCTGGGGTTTTCTATCACCTTCTTCATTTGGAACATGAACTTTGGAATTCAGGTCAAATGACTTTGAACCCTAGCTTCCACATTTAAGAGCAGACTGAAATGGGGAGAATGATTAAAATGTTTTGAGTCTATTTCCTTTCCTTTTCCTTCCTTCCTTCTTCCTTCCTTCCTTCCTTCCTTCCTTCCTTTCTTTCTTTTATTTCACACTGGGAATTGAACCCAAGGGCATTCTACCTCTGAGCTACAGCCCCAGCCCTATTTGATTTTTTTTTAAATTTTGGAACAGGGTCTCACTAAGTTGCCGAGGGCTTCACTAAATTGCTAAAGCTGGCCTCCAACCTACAGTCCTCCTGCCTCAGCCTCTCAAGTTCTGGGAAGTTTCCTTATCTTTAAAATGTGAATAATTTTTCCTGCCTTACAGAGATGTGAAGATCAAAGAAACTGTGTATTGCTCCTATCAGAAGGCACGGCTCATGGTAGGTGCTCTATAAATAGTCAAGCTATTCATTTTATAATTAGTTCTACCATACATTCTTTGGCTTTCCATATCTGTTGTTGATACTATCTCGATTCCATTCAAGTTCTTCGTGATTAGATTGCACAGTTTTATTTTTTCAAGTGGAAAATCGTACAAAGGAAATTAGGGTATAAGATGTGGGAAAGAAAAGATCAAGGGAAGGAATTTGGGATTATTTCTTAGAATATTCCTAAAACTGATATTCCACAGGTAGGGTGCATATTGTGATGGTTTCAGTTTTAGCTTGAAGAGGCAGCATAGTGCCATGTTGCTAACAAGAAGAAGCCATGGTGTTTAGGACTCAGTTCTTGATTGTGGAAGAGGACCTTGGTCAATAGGATTCCCTGGAGAATATCCAAGTATGTACAACTCTAATCTCCAATTCCCTTTTAGGAAATGAATGCTTATGTTTATGAAGACAGTTTGTAAGCACTGACTTGGTTTCCCTACTGCTTTGTAAGATTGTGAAAATGATCTAATTCTTATTATTGAGTAGATCGACTCTAACACACCTATTTGAAAGCACAATACTCTAGTACATTGCTGAAAAAAGTCTCACTAAAATTTGGGGGACATGTTGTAAAGAAGTCCTCAGTCAAAATTCTAGTGTTAAAGCCGAGCGTGGTGGCGCATGCTTGTAATCCCAGTATCTGGAAGACTGAGACCGGAGGATCCGGGTTCATGGTCAGCCTCAGCTACTTAGTGAGGCCCTCCGCAACTTAGTGAGACCTTGTTTCAAAATAAAGAATAAAAAATAGGGCTGAGAGTGTAGCTCGGAGGTAGAATGCCCCTGGGTTCAATCCCCAGTACCGCAAAAAAAAAAAAAAAAATCTAGTGTTATGCAATGTGCCAATTGCTCCTCTTAAGGGGGAGAGGGGATAGTATATATGGGCGTGTCCCTAGACAAGCATCCCAAGAACAGAGCACGAGAAAGCTGAGAAAGCTGAGACACAGATGGCAAACGTCTGGCTGTCCTTCCTGGCACAAACGTGTTTGTGACTGGCTCTGTCTCTCATGCGATAGCTTCAGCTGAATATGAGCCTAGTGTATTACAAACGACACAGGGAATGGAGAAAGTTGTTTCCCATGGAGAGTACAAAGTTCAGAAGGCAAAACGGATCTGCAGGAGAAACTTTCAGGTCTATGCTATCCTGGAAACATAGCATGATCCTACTCAGCTAACAGGAGGGGCTCTTGAGTCCCACCCTGTGGTCTCTAGTTCTCAAGGTACTCAAAAGAGATTTCTTCACATGAAACTATATACATACATATATCCCCAACAGGACAAAGAAGAATGTTCCTATAATTAGAGAATATATTTTGAGTTTGCATGCTGAAGAAGAGTAATGCCTAGTCTGGGTAACTCCAAAACACTTCTGGGTGAACAATACAGAGAAAACAATCTTGTCTCAAAAAGAGAACATACTTTTGGTAACTCAATCTATCCAAAACTGAAATGGACTGAAGGTACTACAATGAATGCTAAAGAAGCACTAGTTGGGCATGTTAAGAGAATTCATGTCTTGAAAAAGAGTTGGACTAGAAGCTCGAGATTCTATGAAAACTTTTGATAAAAGAACAAACAACTGGAAAGTAGAGTTGTGTCAATTCTAAAGTAATAAATGGAAGCAACTAAACCATTTCACATTTTCTCTGTACCATCCTACTCGATAGCATTTCCAGAAACATATGAGCTTGGTGACAAGAAGATGGGATTCCGCACTGGGGGCTCCTCCTGCCTCCTGTGACTGCAGGAGGCATCTGGCTGGCCTGGAGAGCTAGATGGTAGTTAAGCCACAATTTCCAGTGGCCTGGAAGCACACTTGTTGATTTGGCTCTGGTGGGATTCTTCCCATGGCTCGTGCAGGCCTCCTCTGCAACTGTACAGACTTCTAGACTGCTTTCACCAGTCTGTAATCAGATATATATATGTATATATATATATATATATATATATATATATATACATATATATATTGCCTTTTTGTCTTTTTGCTTTACCATTATTAAAGAGCATGGCTTTTGTCAGTCATGGTTGTTCATGCCCATAATCCCAGTACTTGGGATGCTGAGACAGGAGGATCGCAAGTTCTAGTCCAACCTCAGCAACTTAGTGAGACTGTAGCTTAGAGGAAGAATACCTCTAGGTTCAATCCCCAGTACCACACACACACACACACACACACACACACACACACAGGGATGTCTTTCAGTTAAAATTGTCAGAATTGTATTTAATATCTTTGATCATAAGAACTACTGATGGATTTTGCATCTAGGCTTTCATTACCTGAATGCCCTCACCCTTTTCTCCACTTGGCAACTTTTGACTGATACTTTAGCTCTCATTTCTAGACTTTTCATGAATCTTGAATATTCTGCTAACTCCATGCCTTGATGGAGCTATGTATGGATCTCTACTATAGAACAGATGACCAGGACCAGCTACAAAATTTGCACAGCCTGATGCAAAATGAAGCTGTGGAGATCCTTGTTCACAAATTATTAAGAATTTCACAGTAATGATTAATTATTAAGAATTAATTAAGAATTTATTAATTATTAAGAATTTCACAGTGATGATACAGAGCATTAAACCAAGTGTGGGGCCTGCATAGAGCCCTTTGTGACGGCTCAGATCACATGTCCATGAAGCCAACCCTACTTACAACATTGTAATTAGATTCTGTGTCTCATGCTTTGTGTTGACTTTGAGCTATTAATCACCCATCACCCTTTTTCAGAATGGTACCTGGAATTCCATTCTCTTTCTCCCTCACCCCAGGACTTTGAATTGAAAACAAAGATGCAAGAGCAACAGGGACAACTGGAGTGCATTTGCTTGTAGGCGGTGCGCTCCAGGACTGTTGAGAAGTGCCTGGGACTTGAATTCTTAGATGCATGCCCAGGTCCTCTACATTCAAGCCCAATTCTCTAGCATTCGTATTAACCCTGTGCGTGTCTGTTGCCTGCAATCAAAGAACCCTACAAGTGGTTCATGCCCTCTCTGCACTGTGAGCTCTTTGGTCTAATTAAAATTATAGCATACATGCAATAAGTAATTACTGCATACCAAGAAAGTGCAAAATACATCATGTACAGTGCTTCATTTAAC
Source organism: Glis glis (assembly GCA_004027185.1). Taxonomy (NCBI): domain Eukaryota; kingdom Metazoa; phylum Chordata; class Mammalia; order Rodentia; family Gliridae; genus Glis; species Glis glis. The sequence goes on along the minus strand of PVJS01000543.1, from coordinate 68,872 downwards.
CTTCACAATGAAGTCTCAAGGTAAGTATTGCCATCCCTCTTTTTCAGATGACAAAAGCGAGGATCTGAGATATCAAATACTTTTCTTAAAGTCACCCAGTTATCTGTTATTGGCAGCAAGATTTTCAGACTAGGTTTTTTTCTGACTCCCAAGACCACACTTTCTCATAATGCCTTATTATTTTTGTTTCTTCATTGTTGGGCACCTGGGTTGGCACATAATAATCCCAATGAGCGAGTAAATAAATAGAAAGAATATCCATGTCTGTGTCTTCATCTAGCATCTATCCTAGCCCATACATACATACTCAACAGCCTGGAACTTTTTATTTTCTTTCTCTTTCTCTTTCTTTGTGGTACTGGGGGTTAAACCCAGGGGCATTCTACCTCTGAGCTACACCCCCCAGCCCTATTTTATTTTTTATTTTGAAACAAGGTCTCACTAAGTTGAGGAGGGCCTTTATAATTTGCTGAGACTGGCCTCAAACCTGCAATCCTCCTGACTCAACTTCCCAAGTAATGGCATCACAAGCATGAGCCATCATGCCTGGCTCCATCGTAGAATTTTATTTGCCATTTACTACTATGAAAACATTGGCAGATCCACTGCTTAGTTCGACAATTGCCTTAGCATACCAATAAGTTTGTTTCATGATTTTTGCCTGTGCTTATCTATGGCTGTCACGTTCAGATCAAAGGCACAATCATTGGCAAAAAGTGTATCAATTACTGACTTTCAAGGAATAAGCCATACGATTTTAAATGTTATCCTTTACTCTAATAAAGGCATTCTCAAATGATTGCCCTTTACCCAGAAACACTTGCAAAACTAGTAAGTACAATGTATAAAATAGATACATAAAGGCTGTGATTTAGCCTAAAAACCTAATAGTGCCATATTGCACAGCATTGAGGAAATAACCGGGAAGACATGTTAGGTAGTTATAGCAGTTTCAAATTCTACGTGGGATCTCACTAGAGTTTAAACAGAGGAAATACATTTGGCAGGTGAAAACAAAACCCTTTATTTCTCCCCTTATATGTGTCTAAACAATTCAATGTAAATAAGATATTACTGAGCAAAGGACTAATCTTTGCTGTTCCATGTGCAGGTTCAGAGGTAAAAAAAAAATTTCAATTAATCACAAAAGCTTCCAAACAATGCAAACAGCATTAAGCACAGTAATTATAAGATAAGCATTCAAGCAATTTTCGGTTGATTGGGTGTGGGTGTGCAGAAGTAAACCTACAGTTTGCCTGCTGGTACAAGAATGGCTTGCGTGCCAATTAGTGGTATTGCTACTGATTATTAAAAACATTTTTAAGAGTAATTAAAAATTAAATGCACCTGTATGATGGCTCATAACTGTGTGGTGGTAAATTGCTCAAATTTCCCATATCAGCCACACAGGAAACGCTCAGTGAGATGGAGAAGCTTCATGACATGAAGTACCAGAAGTCACATTATATATGCACAGGCCCTCCGTGAGGAAGCGTAGCTGAGAGTGGGTTTTTCTGCTCAGAAGTTTCTATGAGGGCATGCTACTACCTTAAGAAGAGAGGCATTGAAGAATTAACCCTTTGTTTCTGACATTAGTTATATTCCCATTGCCACAAAATACTATTGAGAAAGAAAGAAGTAAAGATAAAATAAAACATAGCCATATCTGAGAATCCAGGAACCTTTTTCAGAGCAAGGCCAGGGAGAACAACTCTACAATTCTAAAAGGAATACCAAGACCCTAGTCTTATTTCCACCATTAACTATGGGACCATGGTCACTTCGCTAATCTTCCTCATCTCAGCATCCTCACCTTTGAAGCATGCAGCTGGGTTCATTGGCCTTAGGATTCCCTGCAGTAATAGAAATCTGAGTCATAACTAAGCTAATATTCATATCACATGAACAAGGAGAATTGGAAAACGTTTACTGAGTGTTCATTGTTTCAGACGCTTTCACCAGTTGTTCCAGTCCTTGGCTGCACTCTAGAATCATCTGGGAGCTTTTAGAAACTATCATGCCAGGGCCCTTTCCCCCAGAGACTTGGCTGGAGGTGAGAACAGGGCACCGGTAGCTTCTCCAAGCGCTCCGGGTGATTTCAATGCACGCAGCCATTCGACAGGTCACCAGGCTCACTCTACTTATTACATTAGATCACTAGCACTGATCTTTACAAACTATTCTGAGTTGTGCATTTTTGTCCCCATTTTACAGATGAGGCCACTATTCAGGGAGGTAAATGTCTATTGTAGCACAAATGTAGCAGAGACAGGACTCAAGTCCAAGTATCTCTAATCCAAAGATCCTGAGCGCTTTTTTAACTGTAAATATTCCATCAGTACTATAAGTGGTTGATTGATTTCCTGCCATTCCCTTTTGCTGATTACTATTTGCGTTGTCATGGCACACGTCCTGAAATACCTTTCATTTAAATTTCTTGATAGCTCTCATATATTTAAATAGGGTAATACACGTAAATTGAAGCAAGAATTTGCCTATTTTTCTTATAAAGGATCCTTTTACATTCTGGACACAATATGTTGGAAGTCCAGGTGATGATACTTCAGAAAATCATAGCAATCCAGACTCCTTCAATAACCAGCCAACCTTAAAAAGTTTCTAGGTTCCAGAGAAGAAACCTGAGCAACTTCTGGAGTCTCACACTAAAAGTACACAGCACAGTGGTGGATGGAGATGATGGGAATAGCAAATGAAAAGTGGGGAAACATCCACTGGTCTTTCCTTTAAGGCTCTGTTTATGTTTCTTCTTCTTAAGGCTGTCATCTCTACTTCTAATGATTATCTCACTGGCCCCAGGACATTGTTACTCCTTATTTAGTTATTATCTCTGCTGGAAATCTATTATCTTTCCAAAATGTAAGAAGCAATTTCCGTATCATCATAATTTTATTTACAATCTCAATACTGTACAACCAAGGAAACAAAAAGCAGTCATTACATCATTACATACACAGAGAAAGAGAGAAAGAGAGAGAGAGAGAGAGTCTACTATCTATCTGGTGCATCATTAGAGCTTAAGGAAACAATTAACAACAGCAAAGCACATCACACAGTTGTCACTCTTCTTGTTTTACCAGAAGTTCCACCACCTACCCATTCACACCCCAACTGCTAACTCCCTCACCTGAAAGCAAGAAGGAATTGGGTTTTCACTCCAACATAAAATTGGCAGATCCATATTTTGTTTTTGCTTGTTTTTTTTTTTTCTTAGAGCAAAATCCATGTGCCTTCTTTCTGACTTTCCCTGCCAAACATATCAGATTGCGTGAGGTTTATGGAGATAGAGTAGCTCGTGAGCAACCTGAAAGCTAGGGAGACTGCAAGAAAATACTGAAGAAAAAAAAAGAGAGAAAGAAAAACGAGTATATGGAGAAAGCGTGAGCGAAGAATAGAAGACAGATTTGAGACAATTATTGGAGAGATGACAGCAAATATCACCGTGATTTGTTTTGCCAGGTTGTCATTTAAAAGATAATGAAGAACTATTAAATCATCATCTTTTTTTTTCTTGAGGATATTAAAAAATAAATGAATGAATGCACGGATACTAATTATAAATAACAATTATGATGAGTTTGGGTAGCTAGCTACTTTTCATAACACTCTAGAAATATTCATTAGGCAAATACATAAACTCTACCCAGTGGCTTTATAGATCCCTGGCATTAGGTCTAGAGCTATTGTGCACGGATAGGATGGTGGCTTAACTCGGCAGGGGTCATTTTATTGCCAATTTAACTGGTGTTAAATTAGTGGGTATTTAACTGTCACTAAAACAATTTAGGGCTCAATTCACCAAAGTATCATTTTTTAGTAATATTTTAGTGAAAGTGAGGAATCGGTCCTCCCGATGATGCTGTGGTGTTGTGCTGGAGGCACTACTGTTTTCTAGTTTACAGCAATGAAACTTGCATTAGCAAAAGTGGGCCAGTTGCCTACCAAGGAACAAAATCATCTTGAGAACTTGATATCCCGCTGTAGTTTATGGCAGTAAAATCATTTTAACATCCCTTTTCATTGAATGGGTCTTTTTAAGATTTCTAAATCATGAGCCAAATTAGAATAACCCATTCAATGTTTCATGGAAGACTTGTAAGAGTCTTTCATGTAAGATTATTGTGTTGAATTTCCAACTTTTTTTATTTTAGAAAAGAAACACACACACACACACACACACACACACACACACACTTCTCCACCGACATGAGAGAAACATGATCAACTCCAAATTCAGAAAGATTTACAAATGCCACAACACAGTTATCTACCAGCAAACATATCATTTCTTTGTTTCATAGGATAGCAAGGATGAATTATTCATGAGACCCCATTTCACATGCTTATTGTGTCTGGTGGCAAAGTCCCCGCCTGCTCAGCCTCAGGAAAGCTCAGGCGCGTGGCTGCAGGCAGAGCTCTGTGCCACGCAGGGACCAGCCGTGCACCGAGTTACTGGAGCAGCGCAGGCAGTTCCAGTGGCCTCAGCTGTGGAGACAGCTGTTTGCCCACCGTCTGTGATGGCAGAACTGTGTGGAAGGCTTCCCCCTGACAGCATGCCTCCATCCACCACACACACATGCACACACACACACAACCCCGTGTTGTGCATCACACACACACACACACACACGCACACACGCACACACACACGCACACACACCACCACCACCACCGAAGGGATAAAGGTGCCCCATGGATGATTTGGGGAGCAGGCTGAGCAATGCACCACCATTTAGGAGAACTCTTTATCTTGTACACAAAACGATTCCATGGCCTCTACATCTAAACATTTCTTGTCATTTACGTATCAAAAGATTTGTGCATGCGTGAAACTCAAAATGATTTATTGTTTCGTTATTTCCTTATTTACTCACTTAATGGATTGATTGATGTGCCAGGATCATACAGACAACAGAGGCTATTTTTTTTAATTGTTTTAAAGGAAATAGGTTGCAAACTTGAGTTTCAGTCAGCCCCTCATTCCTGATTTGTATGCAGAATGAGCTCTTTGACTCTGGCTTGCTACCTGTCTCTGGCTATTCTATCTACACAAAACACTGTCCTGTGCACACTGCAGGAAGCGGCAGGGATGAAAGAATAAAATATTAGGTGGGAAAGGGTAGGACATGGGGAGAAAATCTGGATCATAACCTAGAATTTTAGACAATGTAAACACCTATAGTGGCAGCTAACTCTTGTGTGGTGCTTGGACTGGAAGGGATGGGGCTGCTCCCCAACAATGGGAGATTTTAGGATTCCATCCAGCATCATTTCTCCACATGACAGGGAGGTGCAAAGAGAGAAGTCCAACTATAAGAATTCTGCTTGTGGACCTAGTATCATCTGTGTCTCTTCTGGACACTGAAGTTACTTTCATTTTATAAAGACACGCTACTTGAAGTACTCAATGTAATAAAATGCAATTCTCCAAAAACATTGAAAAGATGTTTGCAAGAAAAGTTCCATGAGCCTCTTCCTCACCCGTCTTGAATTTTATTTATTACTTTAGTAGGAGTTCTGATTATTTGAACCGGTCTTGGTGAATAGGGGCCCATGCGAGGGGGGAGGAGGGCTCGCTTTGTTCATAGACCTTCAATGTGGAATTTGTGCAGAACTAGCCTTCGATCAGTGTTCCGTGCAAGCGACATTTACGTAGGATCTCTGTAACCTCTTTTCCAAACAAACTCTAATTTGACATAATGCAGCATAGAATGGCACCAGTCATCGGCTTGCATCAGAAATGCATTTTATTTGGATTCAGTTCAGACTCTTAACGAATTGGTTCCCGTAAATGCAGCAGATGGGAGGGAAGCAAATGGGAGTGTGTGTGGGGCCTCACACCCAGCATCCACTGCTGCTTCGCGGTACCAAAGGCTTTCCTGCGTTAGCTGGTTAGTTAGTTAGCTAATTAGTTAGCACATTCCAGCTGAAACTTTTAGTTATAATTAGCAGATTTTTTTCTTACCGATCTACCAAACTGAAGCTTGAAGACCTACGGTCTAGCCAAAGCAAGAAGAATCTTCTTTTTCTCTCTCCTACTGATTAATGTGGTGGATGCAGCCAGAAGATTGTCCAAGGACTTCTAAACCTGGCAAAGCTGGATGGAGCCAGGCCTTCTTTTCTAAAGGTCAACTAAAAATGCTAGTGGCACTGTAAACAGAATTCTCATAGAAGAATGCCACACTGTGCCCAAAGTGGTCTCTTAGTACAAAATATCAATTTGATTTTCCTCAGGAGATTCACTCTCCTTTTGCAATGCAAATATTTTCAAGTGTACTAAACACGTTTTAGCACCTCAACATAGGCACTAAAACTATTTGCATGCAAAATTACCCAGAGTAGGCAGACAGGCACAAGCTTATGCTAGCACCATATGTGCTAAAGAATTTGAGCCAGGAAACAACTAGTATCTGGACGTTATTTACAATTTAAATTTAATTTTATATTATTATTCAAATGAGAGCTTATATAGAACTCTCTATTAAAATTAATGTTTCACATGGAACAAAATGCACCTAAAATTATATTCGTAATAATGCTGGGTTTTTTGTCCCAGCTATCTAAGCCATTCAAGAAGTACAATACAGCAACTTTTGTTCCTCATCTTTCAACTCTACCTGCATGAGTAGTTCTTATTTTTTCCAAATCTTCTCTCAAAAAAAAAGCAAAATTAATTGCAATGGAAAAGCCCAGAAATTAGCACAAAACATAGACCAAGGCTGACACATTAAAGAGCGTATGTGATTTGAGAAATACACACTACCTGGAAATAGCACAGAACATTGTTCACATTCAGATTAAAAAAAAAAAAACAGAAAACTTTGTTATTCCAAGAAGCTCCACATTTTGTGAGCACAGGAAATGACTTTAGTTTAGCATGTAGTTCGCATACTGCAACACATCACATTGTCCCTAGAAAATGAAATGCAGGGACACAATGAACCCCATCTCTATTATGCTTCCAGTGTAACCCAATGGAGAAATCTTTTTAAATCCATTGTCAGCAGTGGCTGGTGTGTTTGGTGATCATTTGTTAATCCATATCAAACAGGACACTGCTTTCTCCTTTATCCTCTTGAGTAATTTTCTATTTTAAGGTTGGTAAGCTGTCAAGTCTTAAAAGTGATTGACTTAAATGTTTAATAGTTTAGTTGGATGTTCATTTTTAGGAGAAAAATTCAGATGAATCAGAATGATTATTCGGATTACTCTCCCTAACTGTCCTCTCACCTAGGAAGTATGACAAGCGAGTGCTCAGAGGCCATTAAGGAATGGCACTGTGAGTCCCTTCCTGAGTTCTCTGCCCAGTTATCTACAGATTGTTACAATGTGGTTTCTGTGAATATTATATATCAGTGTCTATTAAAGTTAATAGTTGAGTGAGGTACTTTGAAATTGTTAGTCATCTATTACAACTAAAATCTATATACAAAAAATAAAAGTATCTTTTAAGTATTAGGCTGTGAAACAAATCCTTTAAACACATGGCTATGGTATTCATCTGGAGTAGAAATGATATAAAAAATCAATATGCTATATTTTATCAAAAGGATGGTATCAAATATACCCAGAACCATCCTACAAAGAAATCTTTCTCCTGGATTAAAGATACTCAAATTTATCAAAAAACTAGCATATATAATTTTTCTTTTGAAAATTTCAAGTATCATTCTAGGTCAAATATCTTTTTTGCTTTCTTTTCTATCCTTTTTCTTTTTCTTAAGAACTGGAGGAAGGAGCTGCTTTCTTTCTGGACTTGCAATCAGTCTTAGAAATGTTGAGTCACCGCCTAGGTGCATGAACTCAATTCTGAGCAGTTTTAATTTATAGCAGCCAACATTTCTATAGCATAAGCTCTCTGAAAGGGGCCTACAGAAGAACCAGAAACCTGCGGTTGTGGAGGGCTTAATGGATATGGAAAATCTCCACGTTTACACATCTATTCTTGCATATTAATATCATTACATTTAAACGGCGGTTTGATTTCAAACATTGAATTAATTAAGAAGGGAACTTCCAGGTCGAGTGATAATACTAAATCAAATGCCAACAGCGCCCTCTACTGGCTACTAGAGGAAAATATTTGATCTGTCAAAAAGAAATTAGCTGTTTACTTAAGAAGCATCTTCAACAAATTAATTTTCTTTGAAACAGTAGACTTATTGATAAACCTGAAAGATGTTCACATATGGTTATATGAGGAAAATTCTAAGGATGATAAAAATAAACGTTAACAGTCATGTGAATTTTCTACCATCAATAAACAATTCCTCCCCCCACTAAAATATACCTTGTTACTTCCTTGCCTGACACCTCTAGTTCATAGAGTTGGGGTTAAAGTTAAAATATAATGAGGATCAGGTGTATGGTTTCGTTTTATCAAACCTGATAGAAATATCAAATATGCTTTCTGGAAGTTGAGAAATCTTGATGGAGTATCAATTCGTGTGTGTGGGGGGTATTGAGCCCAGGGGCAGTTTACCTCAGAGCTACACCCCCAGCCCTACTTTATTGTTTATTTTGAAACAGGGTCTCATTAAATTGCTGAAGGGCTCACTAAGTTGCTGAGGCTAGCCTTGAACCTGTGATCCTCTTGCCTCAGTCTCCCAAGTACTGGGATTACAGGCATGGGCCACCATGCCTGGCAGAAGTATCGAATTTTTGCATGACAATTCTTTGTCTCTTGCTGAGTACTAAAAGATAAAAGATCCAAGACCTATCTTTATTGTTATTTCATTGAGGAATAACAGATCACTATTAAGTTGTATACAGTTTAGAAGAAAAGAAACATTGGCTTGTTTTATTTAAATTCTGACCCTTGATATAACACATATTTTAGTTAGAGCAATAACAGTAAAAAAAAAAACTTATATATAAAATGTAAATCCTCCCAAAGTCCTTGCCCCAGCCTCCATGGAGACTACTGTTCTCCAGCACCTCAAACAATCAATCTATTTGGTTTCACTCATTCGAGCTGCTTCTCCCCGAAATCCTCCTCCCTCCTGGCCTCATTTTTATGCAGCCATACTCCCTGGACATAAATGGAAAATGTAATAGCACACTCAGAAGTTTTCAAATCCCACTCATTTCAACAAGTGAGACTTGACAAGGCTGATATAATAGGCTCATGTGAGAGATTTTAGAATTTTGATGTAAATGCACTATGAAGGAAAGCTTTCTTCTTTAGAAAAGAAGGATCAGAGCACTGCAGAGAAGACTCTTGTTCCACAGATGGTCTATTTTTGAAATGTACCCCCATGTGTAACCCCATGACCCTTCGCTTCTGCCCTGCCACATGACCTTTGAAATCAAATTTGTAAAATTTTAAAGATTACCAAGTTAGAAAAATTACTTCATTCTTTCTCCTTCCACCAGCCCAACCCCACACACACTTGGGTTTGCAAGCGTGCACCCCCACACACACATACACACAGCTTCAAAATATATGTGTCCTCCATCTTTGGGATTGAGCCATTTCTGTTAAAAGAACCATCCTGCATACTAAACTAGATAACTTACTCTAGGAAATCATACTAATTTCCTAAAGCATCCATAATCGGTGTCAAAGCTACAAAGAATCTTTTTTTTTATGACAAGTCCTTCCTTGTTTAACAATATAATTATTGTTGAATTATAGTACATACTGGCATTCAACCTTTTTAGGGATCCTCTTAAAGCACTAATTCTCATTTCAAAGTTGAATTTTTTGAAACGTCAAGTTAAAAAACCTAGCTTTGGAGTCAAACTTGTCTATGATCCAAACCTCATCTCTGTGTGACCTAAGGCACGTCACTTAAACTTGGAGATCCTCAATTTCCTCATTTATAAAAAGGGAATAATAGTATATCTCCACCTTGCTAGGTGTTTCATTGAGCTTATGGGTGAGATTATATATGTAATAGATTTTAGCAGAATACCTAGTACATAAGAAACAACTAATATTGTGATTCCTGCTCAATTAATAAGGAAAAAAGTCTTAGGTAAATGAAAACCACTTATTGTATTTTGGGGAAAAATTATTCAGGGAAGCTCTCAGTTCTGAGGACTCTGATCAGAAAACTGAAAAGTAGAGATTATCTGAAACAAGGATTCAAGTTTGCAGGGTATCTTCCCTTTAGTGCACTGTTGGCAATAGAGCTGCAAGATAAAACCTAAAACCCCCAAAATAGTTGTCCTTAATGGGTCATCCAGAGGAAACATCTTTTGGACAATGTGTCAGCATAGGATCACTGGGAAATTTGACTGAAAATCCAAATGCTAAAGTACACAAATCTTTCCTTACACCCACCTCTGTCACCTACTAGCTCTGTGACTTTGGGGCAGTTTCTCAGTTTTCTGAAGTCCATTTTCTTATTCTATCAAGTGGGGTGACAAGATGTGATCCCATATTATAATGAAAGGGCTACATAATCTGACTCCTTCCTCTGCAGCCTCTTCTGCTCCAACCCTCACCCTGGCTTGTTCTGCTGTTGCCAAATTGTCCTTCTTGGAGGCTTGAGCCTCCTTCTGCCTCCTTCCTCAGACAATGGCATCTATGTTATGCCTGCACCTCATCATAGCTTAGTTTAGTCAGCACTTCTTGTCACACCTTCATTGATTTTGTTCAATAGGCCAAATTCCTTCTATGTGTTCAATTTCCATATAGCAGCCCATCATGATGGCACCTGTCACAGGTTTGGTTTTATTTGACTGACCGTCTCCCTACTAGATTATGAACCATCCAAATGCAGGGAGTGACTATTTTGTTCACCATTGTATCTCCAATGCCTGGTGAAGGGTAGGTATCTAACAACTATCTGCCAAATAAACAAATGGAAACCCAGTACATAATGGGTAATTGGAAAATGGTATTTTATTGCCATAAAATCTTAATATCAAGGAACCTTAGAGGTCCTCTAGAGATTACTCCAAACCACTTCTCCTTCAAATATGTCTTCAGAAAGTTTGCACCCTCATAAGATCAAATGAGCAGAGAATAAAGACCTCAAAATCGATGGGTACCTATTAAACTCTTTGCCTATTACCCAATGGCAGCCACATTGCCGTTGGTTTTCCTAAGCTGCGCTCCACTTTAAAATTAAAACAGTCTCTCAGCTGCAAAAGGCTATGAACGTGATGACAGTCACTCTGAGCCATGCCCTCTGATGAGGAATTTTATGCAGTGATAGGACTGGAAATTATTTACTTTGGGAAGAGAATCCTGTTGGGATTTCTGCACAAGCCTTTGTGTACTGTGAAATATTTTTGCATATTTGTGGGGGTGGGAGGTCCTGGTACTGCATTCTCAGATGGTCCTTGGTTCTCTGTTTGCATATTTACTCCACCACCCGCCTCCTTTAAAATTCTGTCATTGGATAGAAGTGGCGATAATGCCTGGCAAATATTTTAATGCCATAATAAAAGTCACTGGAAGTGTGGCAACACAAGAAAGAAAGTGTGGTGGCAAACTGTAGAACATTTTAAATTTTTTTTCCACTCATTAAAAAAAAAATCCTGAGAGACTTGAAGGGCAGGAAATGCTGCCACTTTATTGCCTTTTTAGTCAAATGCCTTTATAGGCATAGCCCTTTAGCCTATATTATTAATATTGATCCCTCAGGGCCTACCGCAATTTCCACCTCCTGCCTGTTCCAACTAACCCAGCTACTCCAGGACCCTCTGACCTTATACCTCTTTTGTATGCTTTCCTCTTAATGGCTTCAGAGTTGTTTTTGTTTGTTTGTTTGCTTGTTTTGTTTTTTTTCTCACTACCTGGAAAGAAAGGTAGGGACAATGGGGATAAGAAACACCTATTTTAGGAGAGCTAGGGAAGAAAGTAGGCACTACTGGAATGCTTATGGGTTTGGAAGCAGCAAAACACAGTTGATATTTCATGTCTTGACCCTTACTTCCAGTGACAACCTAGCCCAGTTCGCAGACCTCACTTATAAACGCAGAATAGGAATACCAATCTTACCACATTATTATTGGGATTAAAATATGGTGAACTATCGACAGTTTACTTATGACTCTTCCTCTTACCAAATCACCAGTTAAAAATCAAGTTAAATTAGTTCTAAGCCGGGTGTGGTGGCACATGCCTGTAATCCCAGTACTTTGGAGGCTGAGACAGGAAGATCACAGGTGCGAGCCCAGCCTCAGGCATTTAGCGAGACTCTCAGCAGCCTACGGAGACCCTGTTTCAAAATAAAAAATAGAAAGGGCTTGGGGCTTCCCTCCCCAGTAAGACACACACACACACACACACACACACACACACACACACACAATTCTAGATTTTTTTTTTTTTGCAAGGAACCGGTGATTGAACCCAGGGGCATTCTACCTCGGAGCTACACCCCTGGCCCTATTTTTTATCCTTTATTTTGAAACCAGGTCTTACAAAGTTGCGGAGGGCCTCACTAAGTAGCTGAGGCTGGCCGCAAACCCGGTTCCTTGGGTCTCAGCCTCCCAAGTACTGGGACTACAAGCATGTGCCACCATGCCCGGCTTAAAATTTTTTATAATGCCTTTGTGTTATTATTTATTTGCTCTGATTAGGAAACATAAACGAAGTCCCTTTGAAAACTGAATAATTCGAAAAAGTATAAAAGAAGGAAATAGGATCAACAGCTGCCACATTGGAAGAATTACTATGCACAATGACCATGGTATTTGTTATATATTTATATTATCTCTTTAATTTGTGTGGCAACGCAGGTGGTAGACATTAATATTGTTCCATTTTATATATGACACAGCAAAGACAAAGCACACCTAAGGGCACATGATAAGAGATGGATTTGGCAGTCAAAGCCAGGGCTCACTCCACAGCATAAGCACCACCATGCAAGAAGAGCTCCCAAAACTACCTGTCAATCAAACACATCCCATCATAGAGAAAAAACCACAGGATTGATATACTGTGGATTCCAGTATTTCTCTCCAATTATATATTCACAAACACACACACAGATACAGAGCTATGTGCTATTTTGAAATCAAAATTGGGATCATACTGAATATGTGGTTTTTCTTCCATCAACATAATAATTGGGACACTTTAATGGCATGCAAATTTTTTCCCCTTCATCAAACCATTCTTCTCTTGGACTTCCAAATGATTCCCAAACCTTAGTGTATAATTTCTCTTCAGGTTAAATTTACCACAAATTAGAATTATGTATATTATAATCGTTGATATGCAAATTATTTACCATGGTAAGGAGATAATTATATAATCCCCCAGATGTACCATTTGTGATTCAGACCTTATAAGAAAAAGATTTTTATAATCATCTTCCAGGCCATCCCACAACACCATTTCATTTTCAAATAGCTTGAAAAAATAGACAACTCAGATAAGTTAATTTAATTCAGCCTACTACACCAAAGTTCACTACCAATGCACCTGTGGGCCAACAGCAAATGCTCCTGTATCATTTCAATAAGTTTGGTCACTGGTGTAGAAAAGGCCATGTTATGTGGCTGCAACTGGAGACAAATGGTCTAGGATCCTAACCCTGGTCACCGCTTATTAGTACTTGACTTTGAGCAAGTAAACTGGTTTTGTGAAATTCAGTTTCCTTACTATAAATTATAGTAACAATATGTTCTCTACTGTCCTGTAGGCTGGTGCTGGGGATTAAATGCTAGAATACTCTGCATATAGTACATTTTTTTTTGTTTCTGTGGTACTGGGGATTTAACCCAAAGGCATTCTACCTCCAAGCTACACCCCCAGCCCTATTTTATTTTTATTTTGAAACAGGGTCTTGCTAGATTGATGACAATCTCACTACTTGCTCAGACTGTCCTCGAACCTGCAATCCTCCTGTCTCAGCCTCTCAAGTACTGGGACTACAGGCATATGCCACCGGGCCCCGCTTACATTTTAAAATTATCATTACCCTGTATTATTAACTAGAATGGCCTAAACAACCATACATTTGTCCAGAATTTAAAAATCACAGAAAATTATTGGGTTCATCCTTTCAAATGCATAGAGATGTCTACAAAATTCAGAGGTTCTATCTGTTCTGGAAGAAAACTAAAAGTCCATCTTTTGCCCCCAAGGAAGGGAAGGATGTATAAAGAATGGGTATCCATTCAGTTTTAATTATGTATTTCTGAGGATGCTTGATATTTTTTTCTGGCATTCATTTCTATATGAAACTTAAAATCACTTCCTTGTTTTTAATCATCCTTACTTTTCGTTTTCTTGGCTCCATAACACAAGACCTCATGCTTCTTAGAATGTGGAGTAGGAAAAAAATACAACATAGTTAGTTTTCTTAAATGAAGGCTTGATGCCTTTTCTGGCTGTGGCTTCTACAGTTCTTTGGTGCCTTGAGCAGAATGCCTTGCCAGGGGAGCCAGAAACCTTTTGGTGGCTTAGTACCCAGCTCCCCATCAATTTTTTGGTTCCCCTGCATTCTCTTGACACCTTGGTGTAGGCCTGCAGTGTAAATAATCATATTGCATAAAAATCCTGTGAATGGTGACCTTTTCATTTGTGTGGGTTTCTACTCTTTGTCTCATAAAAAACTCCAGAGAATCATATCTCAACTGGTATTTTAGCTATAGTTCCTATTCTCTATTTTTTTCTGAAAATCTCCTTGTCAGGTTATGTTTATTCTCTCAGGGTTTTTTTTTTTTGGGGGGGGGAATGTATACCTCAAGCAATTAAGTTTTCTTAGTGCCATAAGAATGCAAATTTGGGCCAAAATGATGTGATTTGTGGTTAACAGCTTTCTTTCTTGAGCCTTCCTGTGTTTTATTCTGATAGACTTTATGCCATCATGGATGTTTCTAACAAGCACGTGTTTCCAAATAATGGACTGATAAAATGCTCTTACTTCCTTTCTCTCATCTTTTCTTCTTAAATATCACATGTTCCCTTTTTAGCAAGCTCTTGAAAATCAAATCTGGCTTTCTGGAGTCATAACTCTTAGCAGCCTCTGTCCTCTTTACAATAGTGAGACTATAGTCCCATTTTTTAATCTGAACCTGGAATCCCCAAAGTAATATTTTTCTTAGACTTGATGCTACATGTGTGGTAGTATGATTCCTTCATCAAGAAGTAAACAATAATTATGGTTCACTTCAGTAATATAAATGTTTACATAAAATTAAAACAAAAATAATAAGAAGAAAATCTTGTTAAGGTTGACTTTCCATGTGATTCCCAGTGAACATGCCACCTACGGGTTGTAACCCAGCTCTGAAGAGAATTGCAAATCCTGTGGTTACTTGCCCTCCAACTTCAACACACCACTATCTGGCCTCCTATTATGTTTAAATGAGGAGACAGTCAAATAAAAATGGTTTGGGCAATTTTATTTGAATAGCAGGTTTAAGGCTGGGCATGGTGGCGCACACTTGTAATCCCAGTACCTGGGAGGCTGAGACCAGAGGATCGGAGTTCGCAGCCAGCCTCAGCTACTTAGTGAGGCCCTCCGCAATGTAGTGAGACCCCATTTCAAGATAAAGAATAAAAAATAGGGCTGGAGATGTAGTTCGGAGGTAGAATGTCCCTGGGTTCAATCCCCGGGGCAAAAATAAAATAAAAAATAAAAGCAGGTTTAAATGGAATATACTACCTGTTTCTCCTCCTGGCTTTAAAAAGATTCTCCAGTCTGCTGCTGCTGTACTTCAGCAATTGTGGTGAGACATTGTGTTCTATGAACAAGGAAGAAGAAAACTGAGGTGATGGGAAAATAGAAGAACTTTGCCATATCTAATCCTTTTGGATAAAACGACCCTGAGTAAGATCACTAATCTCTTGGAACCTCGGTTTCCTCACTCTAAAAATTGTGATAGCACGAGGACCAGCCTTCTGGGGTGTTTGCAGTAATGGGAAGGGCGCGAGAGTAGTCCTGCTGGCCTTGTGTAGATTCTGTGGCAGTGGTCATCACCCCCCACCCAGCCCTGGCCTGGCAGGAGCTCTGTTGTCCACCACTCAGGGTTGCTTGTGTTAAGGGGTCCTCTGCTGAGCAGCAGAATAAGGAAATCAGAAAAAGGAGAGTGTTGAGCAAAAGGAGAATAGAAATACTTGTTAGTCAGGCATGGCCCTACGTGCTTATAATCCCAGCAACTCGGTAGGCTAGGGCAGGCAGATTACAAATTGGAGAACAGCCTTGGCAACTTTGAGACCCCGTCTCAAAATTAAAAGATAAAAAGGGGCTGAGGGGTGTAGCTCAGTGATAAAATGACCCTGGATTTAAACATCAGTACAGCAAAACAAGCGAGGCAGTATTTGTTGTTTCTTCACCTTTGGCAAAGTTGAGTAAAACAGAAAAGCAAAGGTATGCATGGGCTTCTTGCCATTCCCTGGATGAGCTAAAACGTGGGCAGGGCACCTAAAAGGCACTCGCAAGGAATTGATCTGATTTTTTTGAGCAGTTGCTTGAGAAGTTTTGATGATCAGTTTTAACCCATATGATGTTTTTCCTCCTATGTTAGCTTAACAGAGGATCTGGCAAGTTGTGTGCACTCAATAAATAGTTTCTGAATAAATACATATTTTAAATATCTCAAGCAATCAGTCTTTTTTTAAAAAAGACACCACCGTTCATTTTAAAAAACAGTAATTAAGTTTTTATTATGTGCAAACACTGGGGTATAAGACTCAGTCAAACACTATTCATGCGCTAGTGTATTTGGAGAGGAAAATACAGATGCTACCTGCAGTGTGCAGGAGCTGACTGCTCACAAAAGCCAATAGTTAAATTCTCAGAAACTTTGTAGGACAGTTGTTAAAAACAGCCATCAAGAAAAAAAATTTTTTTAATTTATACTTAAAAAAGAGTAATGCTCAAACATCATGATTATTTTACTAACATATACTGTACTATTATCTATGATTTTGAGGTTTATATCTGTTGTATTCATATGGTGAAAACACAACACAGTAGTGTATATCATGCATCACTTCCCAAGCCTGCATTCAGCGATGTCCCATTGGTAGTTTAGTCTATGGTGAGGGCTTAGTTGCAACAACAAAATCAGCAAGTCCTGCAAATCAGAACTTTTTTTCTCTTTTCTTTTTTTTCCTGGAGAGCTGGATGTTAAACCAGCATACCACTGGCTCTGTCTCAGTAGAATGAAATAATAGTTTGAGGAGTATCATCAGGCATATTTATTAAGATTCAACCAACCATGGGTGATCAAAAATATATACCCAATGGTGTGTGCATATATGTTTGTATCACTTTGAACCTCACTATGATCTATAATTACAATGAACCAACCAAATCATATTTAAAAGATTTTGAGAAAAGATTTTGAGAAAGTTCCAAAAAACAAAACTTAAATTTGCCACGCCCTGGGCCAGTGCACTTTGCGCACTGAATTCACGCAAGTGCAGCAATAGGCACCCTGCTGTAGCCCCCGCCAGTCCACAGAGCTCAGTCTCTCTCTAGTGCTCATCCTTTCAGTATTGTTTCCCTCATGTCTCAACCCTGTACTGTGTAGTTAGGCCCACTATCTTTGGACCTGTATTGAACCTGAACAGACTTTTCCTCTTTCTTTTTCCCTAAACTGTACCTTAAAACAACTGTTTACATTTTCTTAGGGATTATAAGCAATCTAGAGATGATTTAAAGCATACAGGAGGATGCATGTAAGTCGTATGCAAATACTATGTCCTTTTATATGTGGCACAGGCACATCCTCATGTTTTGGTATCCATCAAGATTTATTCCCCCAGGAATGGTGAGAGAAAACTGTAAGTTCAAAAACCGCTTTCACATACTTTCACATACATTTTGTCATTTCAAATGAACAGAATCTTCAGTTGACAGGGATTCGGCCAGAAGTAGAACTGAAGTTTCCAGGTTTGGATTTGACCACTCCATCACCTGCGCACACTCCAATTGGCAGGAGAGTCCGTCTTGAAAAGAAGCTTGCGTCGTGACCCGGCTCTGCAAAGAGTACAAAGCAGACTGGGTATCGGCATCTTCGGGCTGAGGGAGGGGTAAAGATGGCCTCCTTCCTGCCACTTGACTGAGACTTGCTCCTCACTGTCTTCCATGAAACAATGCATATCACCGGCCTGGTGAGTGGCACAAACAATGACGCTAAACAGCACTTCTGTATTTAATAGAAGAAAAACCATCTTGATTATTTCAGAAGAGAGAATAAGAGTTCAGTGGAATCCTGGAGACTGGAAATGATCCATCTGGGTGAGAATAAGAAGGGCGAAACCTCGACAGATGCATAACGAGAAGGCAATGCAGTGACTGTTCTGGGAGACTCCGGTTTGGTTGCAGAGCAGGGTTTACAGCAGGAATCGTGGGGAAACCGAATGGAAGGGTTCGCGGAAGCCTGAACACCAATGGCCTAAAATGTAATATTGAACTTTGCCGCTAAATGGGGCAGATACAGAGTAGAAGAGTAAAGTTGAAGAAGAAAAGTAGTTTCAGTTGTTGTTTTTAAAGTTTATTTTAATACATGTGCTTTCCTATATACACCTAATTGGCAATGTATGGCAGCTTAACTTACTTTCCTCCATGCATTAGACCAAAAGTACATGCTGTTTTAAATTTATTAGAAATGTATAAAAGATCCTCTCTCAAATGCTGCTACATCAGGCATCAAGAACATGAGAAACTTATCTTTGGTTTTCTTAAGAAAAATATTTAAAATATGCATAAATTATACCAAAAAAGCTTAAAATCTAGTGCCAGAAATGCAATATTTCAAAGCCAGTTTACAAACATTTAGTATTTGTAATATTGTCTAGGGGTAAAAATATATGTGCACACTTGAAATAATTGCAAAAGCCTCTCAGATTCCATTAGTACTGCAGATAGATAGTAGATTTATACAAACCAACACTCTGGAAATTGAATCTGAGTGATACCAGCAACTCAGTTAATAAGCTGACATAGCAAGGAAGTTCAACATACTGGTGGTCGACGTTTCTGATTTTCATATTAAATGAATTATTCAGTTTCATCCTTAACATCCCAGAACTGGCAATTACACGGCAGCCCAGTATTCTTCCATACTCCTTGTACATGAGGGGGCATGTCATCAGTCTCCCTGACTTTAAGTTGACAAGCACTCAAGTACAATATACATGCCAGATAAGATCAAGACAGCCACCATTTTTTAAAAGGAAGATTGAAGAACACTTAGCTGTGCTTTTAAGAGTCCTTATCAATGAGAGCAGTGCCTAGGAGAAAAAGCAGCTTGGACAACAGAGGGGGGAAATAAATTAAGCATGTTGAAAACCAAAGTGAAGTACAAATTTAGAGAACAATTAAAGAGATATACATTTGGTGACACTACTAAAAATGAAATCTAGAGGATTTCAGCAGTTAATCACTAGTAAATAGCAATAAACTCACAAATACCATGTCCTACCTTCATTCCATAGTCATAATTAAGTTTGTAGGGTTTGTTGTTGTTCATTTGTTTGGTTTTTGGTGTTATTTTTTTTTGTACTAGGGCTTGAACCCAGGGGCATTTTACTTTCTACCTACACCCCCATCCCTTTTGTTGTTTTTTATTTTAAGACAGGCTCTTGCTAAGTCGATGAGGGTCTCGCTATATTGCTGAGGCTGTCCGCCAACCTATGATCCTCTTGTCTCAGCCTCCCAAGTACTGGGATTACAGGTGTGCGCCACCACATCTGGCTAGTTTTTTTTTTTTTTCGGTACCAGGGATTGAACCCAGGGGCGTTCTACCTCCGTGCTACACCCCCGGCCCTATTTTTTATACTTTATTTTAAAACCGGGTCTCACGAAGTTGCAGAGGTCCTCACTAAGTAAGGAGAGAGAGATAGATAGATAGATAGATAGATAGAGACAGGGAGAGAGAGAGAGAGCTGAGTCTGGCCACAAACCCTGATCCCCCGGTCTCTGTCTCCCAAAGTACTGGGATTACAAGCGTGCACCACCATGCCCGGCTATCTGGCTAGTTTTTATTCTATCGATGGAAGAAAACTGATAATGATTCAAGGACTATTTTATGCAAATTTCATGGATTTCAAATGAAAGAAAAAAATTCCACAGAACCAAAAGGTCCTATTACCAATATACTTTTCATTGATTCAGGCTTTTATTAATAATAACCACATGGTGTTAGAATATAAAAATCTTAATATATAAGCCTTATTGTCATATCCTGGTTTTCTGGAAGAAAACCAAAAATCTCACCCAGTTTCCAGGAATTCAAATAGGAACCTCATAGAAGAATTTAATGATGGAGGATTTTGCTGCCTTGTTTTGCTTTTTATTTTTTTCCAAAGAGGTTCTTAAGCAAGAGGTAACATGATCACTACTCGTAGAATGAACTAGAGTGGGATAGAGAGAACAGGAGCAGGAAGATCATTCCAGAAGGTCCAATTGTGTTTCTGTGTCCCAACTTCTGTGCAAAGGAGATTTTGCTGAGGGTGTGAACTCAAGTGCATCCGGAAACTGCAATCAGCATGATGTGTGCAATCCACTCATCAAAGTACCTCAGTCCTTCAGTAGGGGCTTGCCAGCACAAGGCAAAGGGGAATGCAGTGGTTTAGAGCTCAGGCGCTAGGGTCAGGCTACCTGGATTGAAATCTGGGCTCCACTACATACCACCGCTGAGACTGTGTGGGACACAGCCTTAATGAGCTTCTATTTTCTGAAAGATGTGGATCATTATAGTACCTACCTTAGGGGGTGAAAGGAATACTTGTGCTAATGAATGCGAAGTGCTGAGCTTAGCACACATCCAGGCACATGGTGAGGAAATTGACTCTTAGTGGTAGCATTTACCCAAGCCTAGTGGCCAAAGAAGCATACCATGAACAGTTTGACCTAACCACAAAAAGCAATTTTTTTGTGTATGTGAATGCAGAAATTAAAGTCATCTGAGGCTGGGCTTGGCTAGTGTGTGTGTGTGTGTGTGTGTGTGTGTGTGTGTGTGTGTGTGGGTGGGTGTGTGTATAGGCAAGCATGTTCCCACATGTACCCACAATGTGTAAACCCACAGTGTCATGGAACTATTTTTGTTTTGTTTTGTTTCGGTACTAGGGATTGAACCCAGGGGCATCCCACATCCAAGCTACATCCCCAGCCCTTTTTTATTTTTTATTTTGAAACAGGGTGTCACTAAGTTGCTGAGGGTCTTGCTAAGTTCCCGAGGGTGACCTGAAACCTGAGATCTTCCTGTCTCAGCTTCCCCAGTACTGGGATGACAGGTGTTCACCACCACACCCAGCTGTCTCGGAACTCTTCTTCCTCTTCCCTGCGGCTCCAGTGCCGCTCATTCCCCACCTCTCTGAGGGAACCATCTTCTATGGGAAATTAGATCCTCCTCGGCTTCCACCTTTCTTTCTTCTCACAGAGACCCCCATTTGGGATCTTTTTCTGCCCAGAGAAAAAGAGAAGCACCGAGAGGCTATGGGCACAAGGATATCCTTCTTGCGTGGTATTTATTCAAATGTGAGAGAAAAAGGAAGAGGAAATTAAGCCCTGCTGAAGAGGTGATTATTTTTGTACTCCGCTTCACTTCCGCCTTAGACTGTGTTGACAAACTAAAGCGTTCTTTAGCCTTCAGATAATTTGGCTGGATCCGGGGGTTTATTAAAAAATCTTGCCTCCAGTGTTTGATCCCATGAAGCTTCATGAGGAGGTGGATGAAATGTGAAAGATTTAGATTCCGAGGGCAGCTGTGGCTTAGGAATCTACCTGCCTATTGTCCAAGATCTCGCAGAGGATGCCTCCCACCAAGATCAAAGCGTCACTATTTATGCTTCAAAACTGAGTTGTTGTGGAAGTCAACTTCACTCAACAAAACCTGCAGGAGAGAAGAGAAGCCTTCAGTACAAAATGTGTATTAAGGGGTGTTTTCCTAATTTTACCTCTCATGTCACAGCTGGCAAATTTGCTCTCCAACATTTTTGTTGGTGATACCACTAGCAAAGGTTTGTCTCTTTAAGTGTTTCCCCCATTTTCATGGTTCGTAGACTTTTATAGTATATGTAAGTATCAATAAATATAATAGTTATTATTACTTATTATTCTACTCTCTGCCTCATACTACATACATATTACCCATAAACTTTATAGCAATTCTGCAAATATGATTTTCCTGATTCTACAGAGGAGGAATCTGAGGATCCGAGTTTAATGACTAACCCAAGGACACTTAGCTCGTAGTCGACAGAATCAGATCTTCAACCCATGTCCTCAAATTGAAAGTGCGTATCCTTTCCAAAGATGTCATTCTGCCTCTGGTGTCTCAGAAACAGTCGTTCAGTCGCTCTTGGTTCCTGCAGCAGATATTAAGTAGTTATCAGAGACAAGGCGATGTGTTAGGTGGGATAAAAGCTGTTTCGTGCCATTTGAATGACATTCTTTGACATGAACTTACAGGAAACCCTCATTCTGATTACAGTAATAACGCCATGTCATAATCCCATTTCTGACTCCCCATTTCCTATGAATCCAAGAGAAATTCCTCAGATGGGAGCAAAATACAAGAATCTTATTGGAACTCATAGGTAACATGAGATTTGAACAGTTCACATGGTTCATTCCTGTAATAAAAACTATTTTTCTTCCCAAATAAAAGAACAAATGTTAATTTATTTCCAAGTTACTGTTGTTGAACTATAGTTACTTAACTATAATCATCTAAAAAATAAATCAGCAGTAATTGATGAGTGTTTTTATAGTTGCAGTTAATGTTCAAATTCTGTAATACTCATTATATATACATTATATATAAATGCAATTTAATTACATTTAAGTATATATTTACTTTTATTATATATATTATATATATGTATGTTATGTATACTTTTTAAAACATTTTTTATGTTATTCAAAAATCTGAAACTTGCTCCCAGAAAGTCAGATTTGGGTTTTTTTAATTTTTCATTTACTATATTTATATGTCTAGGCCCATGTCCCATCTCCACCTCCCACACAGTTCCTATATTCACTGCCAATTTTTAGGAGTAAATATGTGATGTAATTTTTCTCCCAACAAGCTGCTGTGACTGCCGGCAGTAGAAATAAATAAGAGTGGAACACAAAGGAAATAATGGTGAGAACAGTCAAAGCGACCCAAGGACTTCTGCGGGGTAAAAGTTAAAGGGAGGGTGTTTGGGCACAATCACACATCTTGGGGGTGCCTTCTCCAAATATTTTGGATGCAAAATAACTTCATTTAAAAAGCAGTTATGAATTTGAAGGAATTTTACTTACCAGATGAAATCTAAAGTAACAAAGAAACAAAACCCAACCATTGTCTGTACATTGGCTGGACTAGAGCAGAAAGTATTTAGTTGAATGAAGAGCAGTTCTTCTCTAATAGCCTCCATTTTGTCTGAACAAGTATTTGTTCTGATTGGCTAGTATATATGGATTTTTTTTTTTTTTTGCAGAACTGGGGATTGAACCCAGGGGCATTCTACCTCTGAGCTACACCCCCAGCCCTATTTTTTTATTCTTTGTTTTGAAACAGGGTCTCACTAAGTTGTGGAGGGCTTCACTAAGTAGCTGAGGCTGGCTGCGAACCCGGATCCTCCGGTCTCAGCCTCCCAAGTACTGAGATTACAACCGTGCGCCACCATGCCCGGCTATTTTTTTTTTTTTAATGGTACTGTGGATTGAACTCAGGGGCATTCTACCTCCAAGCTACATCCTTATCCCTTTTTTACTTTTTATTTTGAAACAGGGTCTTGCTAGGTTGCTAAGATTCACCCTAAGTTTCAGAGGCTGTCCTAGAACCTGTGATCCTCCTGTCTCTGCCTTCCAGGTACTGGGATTACAGACATGTGCCACGACACCCAGCTATTGTTAAATATTTCTAAATAGACCCCTGGCTAGCACTCTGTAAATGCAACTTAATCCTCACCATAAACTATTGAGATAAGTATTACTATCTCAATATACAGGTAAAGAAACTGAAATGAGGAAGAATATTCAGGTCCACATTGGTTTGAGAGTGTTTCTTCTGGGGTCCATTCCTGTTTCTAAACAAGAACAAGGCTGTTTTCTTTTATCTTGATATACTAGTGTCCAAGAATCCTGCCATGGACTTTATATTCAAAAAGGCTTCACTCGATTGAATTGAATAGACAATTATTCATTTTTTGAGATGAAGATGCATCCAAGTTCAACATGGGGCTCAACTTGGAATTTACCAGTCACATCTTCTGTTCCAGATTATAACCGTTTAGCCCATCCATAAATAGAATTGCAGAAAATTTATTTACATTAATCCCTCTCCTTCATTATAACATATTTATTCTCAGGAAAAGGACAATACTCCTAGAACTCTACCCTAAGTGAAAGTGAGATAGATATGTAAGTATTAATGTCTTCTAGTTGTTTAAATTATAATATTAGTGATAATCCAAATATCTAAGATGGGAGAATGTCCCCATCAGTCCTAGGAGAGTTATATAATGGAATGTTATGCAATCATTGTGAATCAGTTTTCAATCAATTTGTGATTTTGCATAAAATAATATTTTTATTAAAGTATAACATACAGAACAAAGAGTGTACAGAGTATAAGTATACATCCCAATGAGTTATGAGAGAATTATCCCTATGACTACCACCTAGTTCAAGGAATAAATTATTGTTATTACCCCAGAAGCTACATCATGGCCCCTCTCAAATACTAACTCCTTTCTTCTCAGAGGTATCTTATCTTAAGATATGGGGAAACAGCAGGGCATGGTAGTGTATACCTGTAATCCCAGTACTTTGGAAGCTGAAACAGGAGGATCACAGGTCTGAAGCCAGCTTCAGCAACTTAGTGCAAACCTGTTTCAAAAAAAAAAAAGAGCTGGGGGTCTGTAGCTCAGTATGGGGAAACATACCATATGTAAAGTATTTTTTGTGTGATTATTGCTATGTAATTAATTGTACAGGAAAAATACTAAAAGGAAATTACTAAAAAGTCATCAGTGGTCATATCTTAGAAATTATTTTAGAGATGATTTTTACTTTCTTCATCTACAGAAAATATGCAATATGCTAATAAGTAATTGTCAGGGCAAATATCATTTAAAGGTAGTAAAATCCATTATAACCAATTGTAAGCATGATTTTTTCATATTTATCAGGAGCTGACATTTTTCTGTATGGAAAACCTCGGAGTTACCTAGGAAGTTAGGCCATTACATGCATTGATATTTAAAACAACATATTTTCTATTAGAACATGGACAATTATGACATGCTTTTGATTATACCATGTGGAAGCAGGAAATCTCACATGGTATGGGTAGCTCTCCTAGCCAGTGTGACTTCTGCATTGCTGCTACTAAGAATCTTGTAAGGTTCTCATTGTGCTAGTTTTGTCACATTCCAGGGATTTTTCTTCCCACTCCTTGTGGCTCTACTTTGCAAAGAAAGACTAGAAAATGATGCTGGAGATTTGCAAAGTCAGTCTAGCAAAAATTGTACTGACAAAGCGGCAGAAGTTTCTGGAAACAGAACTAGAGTTCTGAAAATCAATTGAGGTTTAGGGGAGTGTAGATGACATTTTCTTCATTTTGCTTAAAATTAAGAAGAAGACAAAACTGTTTCTGTTTGCCTTTGTTTTTACAGAGATCAGATAATATATTGACATGGGAGTAGAGATGGGAAGAAAGATTTAGCTCTTAAATAAGCTTTAAATATACAATCGAGATTAGCTGGATTCTTTTCATTCTGTCCTCCCCCCTAATATTTCTTTCTTCTATTGAATATTTATTTTGAAAACAGATGAGAATTTACTATACAACAGGGATGTATGAGACCTAGAGGGAATGAAACAAGAACTAAATAGAAAACAAATGGAAAGAAATTCAACAAGAGTAATACACAAAATGATTTATCTAGGAGGAGAGAAGCTGGAAAACTTTCCTAATTGGAAAAGCGTCTCTCTTGGGAAGTCAGTTTTCTCAGAAAGAGCTGGAAAAAAGAACAAATATTTGAATCATTGATGGTAAAAAAAAAAAAAAAAACCTAAGGCTCCATCCAAGCAGAGGACCCTGGTTCTGCTCTGTACGGTAGAAAAGAGCCCTGACTGAGTTGCCCACATTACTAAGAAATTGCAAACTTTGAGTTGGGGGAAAGGAGTGGAAATTGTTAAGAATCACTATGGCTTAAACTTCATAAATAGCAATAAAGTTTGCAAATTTTAGGCACCAAACTACTCTCTTTATTGCCCAGAAAAATACTATTTTTTCCTGGAAAGAAAACTCTGGGACAGTGGAATGTCTTTAAAAAAAAAAAAAACACTCCTCTAATAACCAGACTGTAGAATTTAGTGGTCAGCAATGACCCAAAGTGGTAGTTTTTCAAGTCCTGACATTTATTTAATGCCTTTATTTAATGGTTATGTAAAACTATTTCATATACACACTATTAATATTTTGGGGCCAAGTGGCTGCTAAGCATAGTTTTCATTTATTTATTTATTTTTCTTTACGAGTCTGTTTCTTCTGGTTCACAGAGAGATGAGTGGCTGCAACTGACCCCAGAAGGATTCTTTTAACATCATCCATTCATTTCTTCAGAGGAAGAATAACATTACCTTATAGCTTGGTGGTAGTGCAAAATACACTAGACCAGGGGTCAAGAGAATTACACTGCAGTTGTGCATCTCCAGCTAGTGAAGACGTAAGGCTGTGCCTATTGCTTAGCTTCTCTGAGACCCACTCTTGTCATCTATCAAATGGGAATGTTAATCTTTTTGGAAGGACCACATGCCATATCTCTATCAGAGTACCTGGAAAACAGAAAATGCCTAGAAATTAGTTTCCTACCTCCCTCTCTACATGTCTCAGTTTCCCCATGTGAAAAAAAAATGGTTGGTTAAGAGTGGAATGTCAAACAGTTTTATCTCCTATGATTGATATGAATCAACTAGGGCATATCATGAAGACAACTGAAACCCAATAGGGGATTATCATGGAAATGCTGGGTAGATTATTCATGTCTGCCTTAGTTAAAGGAGGGAGAGTGACTGCCTGCCTGTGTGCTGCTTGTTTCTCAGCCCGCTCATACACAAAATGCTCTGGTTTTGAATGTGGCCTTTGTGTTTATGAACTACCTTGGGCAGAATTAAGGGAACTTAATTAGGACCTTTGTCACCAACACTTTAAAGTGGTGCTAATGTAATTCGGACACAGCCTGGCAGCTTCCCTGTCAGTCAGGGACCTTTCCTCTCAGACATTGCACAGAAGGTCCCCTTGCCAACTTTTAGGCAGCAAGGCTTTAAATCAAAGGCTGGTATTTGAATATTTGCCAATAAAAACAGCTCTGTGGAGTTTTATTACCTTATATATTCCTGAAGGAGTCATGATAAGATCTCTACTTATCTTATTTCTTTAAACCATTCCACACACCTTACTGCATTCCTCTGAATTTCATAGGAGGAGAATAGGGAACAATATGCTTGGGAGAAATGAGATGTAGTCAATAATTCAATTGTTAATAAATACAACTAAGATAGCAATTTCAGAAAGTAAATATATTATTGTATATAATTACTAAATTTGTTGAGACTTATTTTAAAAATTATTAAGTTATATTTTCGTGGGTTTTTTTTCATTTTTATAACAAAACATAATGTTCTAATATTTTGTTTTTGAGACTAGGTCTCGCTATGTTGTCCAGTCTGGTCTCTGACTCCTGGACACAAGTAGCCTCCACCTCAGCCTAATGAGTGCTGGAACTACTGATGTGTACCACAGCACCTGACTTAAAAATAATTGTGCCCAAATTATTTTAATAATTTTTAATTGCCCCCAAATCTCACCACTCTAACTTGGCTGTTACAATTCCATTTCAGTTATCATATATATGCATAAACACAGGTAGTCAGTTGTTGTAACTTTAATACATGTATAATTTGGAATTCTAATCATTCATAAAGAATTATACTTTTCTATATTTTCCATCTTTCATTGTAAACAAAATAGGTCATTTTAATTGCATAAAAGTATATCACTGATGATTGCATGATTGATTAGCCATTTAAGTTTTATGGGATTTTTTTATTGTCAAAGCCACATTATGATTTTTGTTGTTGTTGTTGTTGTCATTTTGGGTTTTTTTTGCGGTACTGGAGATTGAACCCAGAGGCATTCTACCTCCGAGCTATACCCCCAGCCCTATTTTTTATTCTTTATTTTGAAACAGGGTCTCACTAAATTGCGAAGGTCCTCACTAAGTAGCTGAGGCTGGCCGTGAACCTGTGATCCTCCTGTCTCAGCCTCCCAAGTACTGGAATTACAAGCATGCGCCACCACACCTGGCTTCAAATTATGATTTGAACTTAGATTTGTTTGTAAGTGCCAGGCATTGTGCACTTGTATCTGTATGGCCAGACAGATTCTTTTGTGTAACAAGGGACCCCAAATCCTACTGACTTATAACAACCAATGCTCTTCCTCATTCATGCTGCAGTTCTCTCCTGGTTCAAGACTAGCTCTGCTCCCTCCTCATCTTCACTAGGAGAACCAGCTGGATTGAGGAGCCTCAATGTGGGATAGTGATTGTCTTTTGATAGAAAAGAGAAGTGGGGAACCAAGCACTGATCTTAAAGCTTCTACACCAAAGTACTGACAAATCACCACCTCCCTTTTTCTGCATTCAACAGAATGGGAGTACATGACCTCTTACAGGGTGGGACACCACAAGGTCAGAAATCTGAATATTTGGCAAGTAGTAACTCTTACTCCTGCTGCTCCTCCTCCTCTTCCTCCTCTTATTCTTATTTCTTCCAAATTGAACCCAATGGTGCTCTACCACTGAGCTCCATCCCCAATCCTTTTTATTTTTTATTTTTTATTTCCAGACAGGGTCTCACTGAGTTTCTCAGGCTGCCCTCAACTTGGGATCCTCCTGCCTCAGCCTCCAGAGTTGCTGGATTACAGGAGTGTGCCACTACACCTGGCTAATACAATCTTCCTTGATGGAATCCTCCCTCCATGGTCTTACCATTTAGTAGCATTTCATTTAGTTTTATTAGACTTACATATGATGCTAAATGGAGTAAATAGTCAAATACCAGTGAAAGTAAAAATGGGATAATACAAAGTAAGTGAGCTTTTAAGTTTTAGTTGCTTAAGGCTATTTGAAAATAAAGATCACATGAGTTCAGGGTCCTAGAATTCAGAAACAACCCCAGATTCTTTCATCATTCCCCAAAGGAAAAGAAATAATAAGTAGGATAGCAGACATTTATGCAATCTTTCTGAGATCATAAAGGCTAACAAAGGAATCATTTTCAAAAGGGCAAAAATGCTTTAGCTTTTCTTTGCAGTAGACATTATACAGTAAATACACACAACAGCATTCATGGCCTGGAGCTATACCACCTTGAGTTGTGATCCTGGCAGATATCATAGACTCTACAAGGTTGGACAGGTTGCCTTCTTACAAGGAAGACCTTTCTGGAACACCCAGGGATTACAGACAGTATGGTTGTCTTTCAGATGAGATTTCATTCTGAGTTTTATTTGTTCAGTTGCTCTTCTTAACTACACATAGGATACTTTTCATTTGTTTGCCTTGGTCAGTTTCATCTCTAACAATCCCTTTTATGTAACTAAATTTGCCTTGTCCTTTACTACATTTAGGTAGATGGAGTGATCTTGTTTTAGACTTCTGAAACAATTTGTAGACCTTTGCCTTCACGTGTTTGAAGTAAATGTAAGGCATTAATTTTATTCAGACAACACTGAGCCCAAATCATTTGGGAAAATGCATCCCAACGTGTAATTCATCATGCAGGGCTTGTCCTCTAGACCGTTACTCCCTGGGAGTAAATTAGGAACTTTGAAAGGTGCATTAAACTCTTCCTGGCTACTGGGTACCATTTAGGGCTGTGGGGCAATAATTTACTTAATGGTACCTTGGTGACCTCAAAAATTGTATGTTGTTTTGAAAGTTCTTAATTTTCTTCCACAAGGTAATTTATGCACTGGAATGTTGAGTATGCTTGTAAATATGTTTCTACAAAGACAACAGCTATTGAATAGAATAAATAAGATAAAATTGTCATTCTGGTGCAGAAATTAAATGTTCACAAATGTGTTATCTAGTCTATTCATGGAAAATATGTATAGCTCACAAAACAGTTATTGCTTTGGATTTCTTTTTTCCCATCCACAGGACTGTAACATTTTATTATAATGCTTCATAGTTATAAGGATCTCCAGATCCACATTGCTGCATTTTCCCACAGTACAAAACACATTTATCCAAAGTTAAAATAATGTGCTAAATATACTGAAGTTTCTGACAGTAGCGTACATTTCATTTCGTTCTTGCATTCACAGCAGAGTTTCATCCATATTAAATACATTGGTTTTCATGTTTTTTATACCTCCTACTTCAGCCAATTCTCGTTTATTAAAATGAATAAAAATAAGCTTCATCCACCAAATTAAAATAATATACTTTGAGTTTTTATCAGTGAGAATCACTGATAAAAAGTAATATTGTAGCCGGGCGTGGTGGCGCACGCTTGTAATCCCAGTACTTTGGGAGGCGGAGACCGGAGGATCAGGGTTCGCAGCCAGCCTCAGTGTGCATGCGTGTGCGCGCGATCGATCTCTCTCTCTCTCTCTCTCTCTCTCTCTCTCTCTCTCTGTCTCTCTCTCTTTCTTTCTACCTAGCGAGGCCCTCCGCAACTTCGTGAGACCCGGTTTCAAAAAAATAAAGCATAAAAAAAATAGGGCCGGGGGCATAGCGCGGAGGTAGAACGCCCCTGCGTTCAATCCCCGGTACCGCAAAAAAAAAAAAAAGTAATATTGTACTCATTAATTCTAAAATGTAAAGATTTTCACATTTTAATGTCTCTAAAATCAGGATATGTCTTATAATTAATGAAATATCTAAGATTTTGATACCATTTTTCTCTTCTGTCTTAAAACAATGGTATATCTCACAAAAGATGGCATTGTAGATTTTTAAATACAGCAGGGCAAATTATTTTGAAATATTGACAATAAAGGTCTGAGTAAAAATAGAGGATGATTCTAAGAACATGAACCTATTATCCTTTAGAAGGCAGAAGCTGATGATGGTTTTATATATCCAATTTGGTCTTCACTGCCCCTCTGAAGATGAATTTATTCCTACTACCTGGTTTTGAAAATATTTGAATGGGGCCAACAATGACTGTTTTATAGATGTAAGACTTATGAGAAACTTTAAGGAAATATATAATAATGGAATAGAAATATTTGTTTAAAATTAATATTAGTCTCACTATTCTTCAAGTAATTAAGGGTAAAATAGTGATTCAAAAATAAAGCATAGCTTTGGGAAGAACTGACCCAATAAGACTAATGTTTAAAACTTATATGTTAGCGGGGCATGGTGGCGCACGCTTGTAATCCCAGTACTTTGGAAGGCGGAGACCGGAGAATTCGGGTTCGCGGCCAGCCTCAGCTCTCTCTCTCTCTCTCTCTACTTAGTGAGGTCCTCCACAACTTTGTGAGACCTGGTTTCAAATTAAAGTATAAAAAATAGGGCTGGGGATGTAGCACGGAGATAGAATGCCCCTGGGTTCAATCCCCAGTACCACACAAAAAAAAACTTATATGTTTATTTTTGTCAGAAGATACCTGTAAGAGAATATCACCTGGTATGTCTTTTTTAGGATAACTTTTATAAGTATTGACTCAAATGGTCTCAATTGCATCTACCATTAACCTCTTGGGATGGAACACCAAGTTCACAAGTGAATGACAATATGGAGATGGTTTAAGGAATATCAAAGAAGGATAAAATGTTACAATTTAACAAGATATAGAATTCTCAAACCTATATTCTTGACATTATCCTGAATAAGATAGTTACCTAAATATTTTATAAATTTTCATTATCAAATAACAATAAACGGGACAAGCATGCTTCATTGTCTCAGTAAAATGTGATGACTACCAGGGTTTGCCTGCTGTGTACAAAATACCAACACACAACTGGGAGTCCCACTTCTAATTTACAAAGTACAGGAATAGAAAAATATGATTACATATTACCAAGCTCCCTAGATGGGGCAATTGCCAGGAGAGATTTGTTTCAAATTTAAACAATTTATGTCACAATTAAATATTCAAATGAAATATATAGAGTTAAACTCCACTTGAATTCAAGTTCTTCTGGAATCCAACAAATCTACAAACTATCCTAGAATAAGAATTTTTGTTGTGTCGACAGACCTCTATAGAATAAGCTCAATTTTCTATGTCTGTGAATGGAGGTGTTTAATGTGGGGGATATAATATGATACATTAAGGTTCTGAGACCCTCTTTCCTATTCCTAGTCATTTATCACAACACATTTGAACTCAAGTCTATCAAATATCCAACATATGTTCAGAGTCTGATAACTTTAATAATACTTATACATCTACAAATTCTGCATTTGCCTGAAATTATTCTTCAAAGTATCTCATGTTTATATGTTTATAATTATAGAAGTAATTAACATGATTAATAAAGTTCCAACTTCATTGGAAATTAAAGAAAATAATGTAATTTTTCCTAGGATTCACTTCTATTATCTATATTGATCTGTCTACATCTTGTATGGCAGTCAAGGTCTGGTAGAAGGCAACAAAGGCCATTAGGTCTGAAAAGCACAATATTTGAACCCTCTTTAGTACTTATTTCTGAACATCTAACATTTCCTTACTTTTCTGAGCTTCAGCTTCTACGAACATAAAATAACAATAATAATATTTACCTTCTTAGTTATTGATAAGATTAAGCAAGTCAATGTATATAAAGCACCTGGCTCATAAAATATGTTCCATTTTTAATTACTTAAGTCCCATAGCAACTATAGAAGAGTAGTTGCTTACCCTTTTAGTACTTTGTAAATAGAACATACTTGGTAGTTTAGCTTTAATTTCTCAGTAAGTTTTGTAAGATAATGTTATGATTTGAGTATGATTGTCCCTCTCTGAAATTCATGTGAAATTTAATCCCCATTATGAGCTACTAAGAAATGGGACTAGGTAGAACTTTTAAGAGGTTATTAGGACCCTGCTCCCATGAATGGATTAATTCTTTGCTAGGATTAATGGATTACCGGTTATCTGGATAGTGGGTCTGCTATAAAAACCAGTTTGGCTAAATATCTTGTGTGTTCCCTCTCACCATGTGATTCCCTAGGCCAACTCAGGACCCAGCCAGCAAGAAGTTCATCACCAGATATGAACCTTTGACTTTGGATCAGAACCCTTAGCCAAAATAAATCTCTTTTCTTTATAATTTAACCAGTCTGTGGTATTGTGTTATTAGCTACAGACAACAGACTAAGACTCATAAGTTTCAGAATCTTTCAGTAATTCGACCCACAGAAGTTGAGCTGGAAAATATGAGCTTAAAAAATGGAAACATCCATAAAAAAATTGAGAAAAAAAACATAAAAATACAAATTAACACCCAGATAGTTTTTAAGATAGATTGGAGACAAGAAGAATCAGTGAATATATTTGGCAGAAATAGAATGGAATGACAATCTTGTTCACCTTGTTAATTTGGTACATTAAAAAAGAAATAAGTTAAAATTCATAGTGTGTTTACTAAAGAAAAGAGCTAATCAGATGCCAAATTTTCACTTACTTCATTGAGGGAGGTCAATAGATCTTTCAGGATAACAAAGTAGTGTTTCTGACCTGAAGTTCAAGGTCCATAAGGCATGGGTGATTTATTCTGTTGGTAAGGTAATGTGGGATGGACTGGAGGGAGATTTAAAAAATGACTCAAGAATGTGTGTGGGTCATAAAGGGAACTCTATCTCATTAGCCCTGCACCCCTGTCTTTTCTTCAGTTTTGCCCTCCAGAATGCCAAGATTTCCTCTAATCTCATTTAGAACAGATATGACTATTTAAAATTTAGAATTATAGTTCTCATCCAAATAGACATATCAACAACTTTTCCAAGAAAAAAAAGGCAGTTTCTTTCATGTGAAAGGAATGTTTGTTTAAACTAGTATGAGAATATTGTATTCTCTATTTCAATACACAGAATCCTTAGGAATCGTTAGGAATCCTTAGGACTTTCTTCTGTCTGCGTCCACAATCATAGAGCTTTAGGGAGTGGGGTGTGAGGAGTGATCAAAGCTCAGACATAAATATTGTGATGTCTATAATCAACTTGTTAGTCAAAGCCATCATCAGAAATATTCCTGAATAGCCGCATCTTGACAATGAGGCTCAGAACACTTAGTTTACTAGTCAGTCTTTTTAAAGATGTTAGCAAAGATTCGCCCATTTTTCACTGAGTATTACTCATTTGTTACAGATAGAAAGAAAAATTCCACGAGATTCTAGGAAAGGTTTAGGAAGACAGAAAGGTTAATTTGTACTGTTCCACAAAAACCATTGATACCAAGATTTCTTTTTATTTTTTTAATATTTTTATTGGTGCATTGTAGTCTCACATCACAATGAGTATCAGTTTGGTGTTAACATACATGCACACAGCTCTTAGTGTCTCTCCTCCCCCCTGCCTCCCCCCCCACGTAGCACTGAGAATGATGTTGGTATAATCTCATATGTACACATTGTTTATGATAGTAATTCCATAGATTCATTTCTTTCTTGCCCTTCCCCTTCCCTTGTACCCCTTCCCTTGCACCACTGAGGGTTCTCTGTTGTCATTGGAGTCACTTTTGTGTCCCTAGGTCACGCATATTAATGAAAACATACTCCCTCCTTTTTTTGTGATTGGCTAATCTCACTTAACATAATGTTCTCCAGATCTTTCCATTTTCTTGCAAATGCTGTTATTTTGTTCTTCTTTATTGCTGAATAGAATTCCATTGTGTGTATTTCCCATAATTTTGTAATCCATTCATCTGTTGATGGACATCTAGGTTAGTTCCATAATTTGGCCACTGTGAATTGGGCTGCTATGAACATGGGTATGCATATCTTACTGTAGTTTTCTGGTTTCAATCCCTTTGGTATGATACCCAGTAGTGGTATAGCCAGATCATATGGTGGATCCATTCCCAGTTTTCTGAGGAATCTCCACACTCATCTCCATAGTGGTTGAACTAGTTTGCAATCCCACCAACAGTGCAGAAGAGTCCCAATTTCCCCACATCCTCGCCAACATTTGTTGTTTGACTTCTTAATGCTTGCCATTCTAATTGGGGTCAGATGAAATTTTAGAGTAGTTTTGATTTGCATCTCCCTGATTGCTAATGATATTGAACATTTTTTCATGTATCTATTGGCCATTTGTATCTCTTCTTTCGTGAAGTGTCTATTCATTTCAGTTGCCTACTTCCCAAGATTTCTTTTTATTATTACTTTTTATGAAAAAATGCATACAAGAAGGATGATATGATAAAGGGGATAGAACAGAGGTATCAAAGGAACTATGTGGGTGAGAAAGAGAAGAAATCTAGTGCCTTTTATAAGTGGGAAATTTGATAAGGGGAAAAGATTCCATTTATAGATATATATACTATCTAAAACCCCTTTAAGGAATGTTCCAGACTTAAGTTTTCTTCAGAGCCAGTAGATACTGCTGTTTTATTATATGTTACACCACATAGAGATTGGACCATATGGAGTCTCAGGTGTTATATGTGATGTAAATTTATATATAAGCAAAGAATATATATAGACACATATATGTATGTACGTATGTATATTTCTTTGAAGGCCAAGCTCTTGTTTATCTTCACATCTTCCACAACTCCAAGCACAGAGTAGCATTTTGCGCATGGCAGGCAACTCAATATTCACTAAAGCCAAACAAAGAAGTATGGTTCCTACATTAGTGTTTACTAAGGTGGAAATATTATAAAGTATTGGAAAGAGTATGGGACTGGGTGATGTGAAAAACCTCAGCTATATTCCTGGCTTGTTAAACCCAACACCTTTGGAATCTTCAGTAAGTTTCTTCTCCTTCCTGGGCATCAGAGTCCTTCCCTGGAGAGACTGGGTCCTCTCTCGCTGACCTTCCAACATTCTAACTCTTAAGTGCTTTCATCTCCCAAATTCCTAGGTGATTTTCATGGCATTGATGGATTAAGCACTATTCAGCCAAAAATTCCATCAACACTGCTCTGGGGTTCTTTAAGATTATGTTTGGTTTCCTATTGTTGTTATAGCCATAAGATAAACAGCGAGGAGAAAAATCTCAAAGAAGGGTGATAGAAAGCACTCATCTATAGCTCCTGCCACTACTGTCTAAATTACTTGAGATGATAAAGTAGCCCCCATAATAACAGTAGCCCTGTACTTATGTTATGTTCCAGGCACGGCGCTAGTCATTAAACAGACTCGTGCTTGCAATAACCCTGATAAGCAGCCTCTTGGTTTTAACTCTCTCTCCTAGACAACACTTCTTGAAATCAGTATAACAATCCGGGGTGCCAGTGGTCAGTTGAGTTTGGGGTTCAGGAGGAGCTAAGTTCTGCCTTAGATGATAACCCACTGTGTCACAGCAAAGAGCTTGCACAAATTTGCATTTATAATTTTCTGTTTGTAATCCACTTTTATAAGCAGGCTTTCTTTAAAACCTGGAATTGATATCTTTAAAGGAGATAGGAATATCTGAAGACATCCGACTCATGCTAATGAATTTTGCTAGAAATTTCCTTTGTCCTGCTTTTGGTGGGTTCTGTTAGAATTGGTTCTTTACAAGCAATTGAATTCGAGATTTATGGTCCTTAGAACATGTGGAAATTAGAAAATGGACTAATGGAATCCATTAATTTCCTTTCACCAATTAGATGAATTGTAGATCAATACAGTGTATTAATAGAGTCAAAGCATATATATAAATATCTCATTGGGGCAGCCTCAGGGAGATAGAACTAGTCTCAATTATCTTAAAAAGGATGAAAAAAGAATCACACTTGCAACAAAAAAGGCCTCCTTCCTACCTTGTATCTTAATCTCAAAGTTAAAATAAAATAAGTTGGTCTATATTGCTTGATGATACCATACCACTTTCTGGTAAAACTAAACACCTAATTGTAGCAAAATAAATAGCATTCTTGCAACTATAAATAAATTCTACAGTTAAATGTCTATATGATTTTAAAATGATTTTAGGTAACAATTCTCATTTTATATTTCCTTTTCAGTTTTAGAGTATGAGTAACTCTGAAAAAAGAGACCAATTAACTATGATGGATATAACAGTTGCCCTCCCTGTACACATTCTTCATGAACCTAACCTTAGAAACTTAAAAAAAAAAAAAGAATTCCAAAGGAAAGTTACTGCAAAACTACTTTGAGCTACACTGTCATGAGACATAAAAGTAAAATAGTGACTGTGAAGCTTAAGGGACTAATTAAGATTTTAACGTGGTCTCATTCTTAGGAAAATATTAGGAACTGTGATCTGAGAAGCATTGTGTTTTACAAATTAAAACAAAAACAATTCAGGCAGTTTGTTAAAGTGTCCCAGGATTGAAGATGAATGAAAACATTTAAGTAATTTATATTGAGATCACATTCTTATCATTATCAGTGAGAATCATTACGAAAATAGAGAATAGTATGAGCTGCCCACATTCCCATAAGGAAAAAAAAATACAAAGAAGGTCAAAAGGTCAAGCTTGGCAATTCAGCAAGAAAAAGAAAATAAACTGTAAATTATCTTCTTGCAGATGGACAGCATGTTCGGCCAGACATTACAGGGTTTTTGTGTTGTTTTGTTTGTTTGTTTGTTTGTTTGTTTGTTCTCATAGCTCATTATACTCTGCCACCCTTGCTTATGAGCTTAGATTTAACTTATGCACACTTAGACTGTGGGAGTACTCAGCTCCAAAGACTGATGAGGATACGTACATTCCCATACCTCTTAATGGAGACAGGCACAGTTGGAGTAGCCATTAGACCCTTTAGAGCAAGATGCAAAATAAAAGGTCAAGTTTAATGTGGGAGGAAAGGTGGAGAAAAGTCCCAACATTCTTTTCCATTTATGTTGACAGCACACAGAAATGAAAAGCAAAAAGGAAGCATGAACGTCAAAATCTGCTTCTTATTATTCTGACTCTTAAGAGGAAAAACAATGCGCATTGGGCCCACAGGAGGTACTGATTGTCATATCACTGATTATGAATTTGATATTTGTTAACCTAGATGCTAAAAACACTTCCTTTGGCATTCCATAACAATTCGGTATTACTTAAATGAACCTTAAATTCCTGTGCTGCTTAAAAGTCAAGGTTTGTGTAATTTAATTTTAGGGTATGTATTTGAAAGCATCAGATGACAAATAACTGACTTTTCAATTAGAAAGTTTTTCCTGGTGGCACATGCCTGTAATCCTAGTACTTGGGAGGCTGAGACAGGAAGATCACAGGTTCAAAACCAGCCTCAACATCTTAGCAAGACTCTCAGCAACCTAGTGAGACCCTGTTTCAAAAACAAAAAATTAAAAAGAGGGAGGGCTGGGGTGTAACTCAGAGGTAGAATGCCTCTGGGTTTAATCCCCAGTACCACAAAAAAGAAAAGAAAGAAAATTTTTCCTTCCCAAATGTCATGCCATTCTGAGGCCATCCCCATTAACACAAATGCTCTGTAATCGCTCTATTATTTGTTTGTCCTGAAGGGAAGGGATTGATAGCACAAAGCAGGAAATATACACAAGTTTTTCCTAAATGGCCTGCAAAAGTGTTTGCCATTCAGGGAATTGTCATTTGAAGTTTTCTCCACAGAAATCTATTCGT
This sequence comes from Glis glis, assembly GCA_004027185.1. NCBI lineage: Eukaryota > Metazoa > Chordata > Mammalia > Rodentia > Gliridae > Glis > Glis glis. Next base: position 30,211 of record PVJS01000543.1, on the reverse strand, counting down.
TTCACAAATACATTAAAGGGAACATGAAGTTTAAACCGGAAGTAATTGGGTCATTGCCAACCACAAGTTCTATGAAGAGTTTCCACATTCTTATACGTTTAACAATGAGACAAAATAAAATGGGAAGAAAGAAAGATAAGGGGAAGAATCAAAGAGTGTTGAGAGGTAGGAAATCCTGACTTCCTCAGTCCTTCCAGAACTGATGTTGCTCCTGTGAATGAGACATGAAATAAAAATTCACTCTTAGGTTCTGAATACATTATTTCAACTTCCTTCAACAATTTCAAATTCCTTCAACAATATGATAAGTGTCCAAATCATAGCTCTCAAAATAAATAACTAAAATAATACCTGATGTACATAACATGGATCATGTAAAGGCACCGTGTCAAATGTTTTGCGTGGATTTTCTCTTATTCACCACAGAAGCCCTAAGAAGCAGGAATGATGGTTGTCTCTGGGTCATCAAGCTTAGTTATGAAATAGCAGAAACAGGGACATATGCTCAACTTTTAACGTGTCTCTGGGCCCCAGGTCTAGTTATGTTACTTCCTGGGATGCTGCTATGAATATGATTGCCACTAGCCACGTGTGGCTACTTCAGTTTAAATTAGTAAGAATTAAATGAAATTAAAAACCCATCTCCTTAGTCGCAATGGCTACATTTCAAGTGCTCAGCAGCTACTGTATGCCAGAGCACAGACTGAACGTCCTCACACGAACTCCTATTGGACAGCACTACCCGCCCTACCTTGAGGACGCTGTCCACCTTCACGTCCCTACCCCATAACATTCTAAACCAGAATTAAGTCCACAGAGACTATGTAGACTGTGATGAATTTTTTCTTCCCACTCCCTAGGAAAGGGCTACCATATTCTCATCTGGAGAAAATCGTTTCTATCCCACTTCTCAAAACAAAGCTGTTTTAATAATAAAAAAAATTATTAGAAATGAAAGTTAAAAATTATCATCAAGTAGAAATGTGGAGGGTACTCTGTGGGAGTAAATGTGGACTTTTCACCAAACCATCTGTATGATCTTTGACAACCGAGAAAGAAAGGCAAGTGAGATTATTATGAAACATATTTCATGGTGTTGATGCTATTTTGGCATCACATAAAGTACTGATGAAATCTCACGAGGGAATGCTGCTATGTGCAGCTCTGCATAGAATGCTATAGGAGCACATTCTAAGTCTAAGAACACACATCAGAGAATAATCAAAATGATTCAGTGCTAAATCATGACAAAGAATTAGCCAGTCTTGGCCCGAGTCCTATAAATGAAAAGAAGATGTTAAAGAATACCATGGAGGTAAATGGGGTCCAGAAGGGAGCAGAACGAGTGACTGCCAATAATCTCCTCATCACAGTTATTCAATGTAATGTTAGTTACTTAGTAGTGTAAATTGCTGATCATTAAATTAAGAATTTAAATGCTAGGCAGTATACACCAAATCAAATTTCAAATGTGGTAAAGAAATCAATTCAGGCAGAATTGTAATTGTGTCTTTTGAAGGTAGAAAAGAAAACTTCCAGAAAGACTGCAGGAGCTGAGATAATGGTTCTAACTGATTTAGGAAAATACACAAAAGATAATCAGTCTTACTCTATAACGTACAGTCTGGCTTATTCATGATTTTTATTCCTCAAGTGAACATATACTCTCTTCTGAAATGGTATGCTACATTAGTTTTTACACTGTCTTTGAATTAGTAACACAACCTCATTGTGCACATAAGAAAAATAAAAACTTAGAATTTTAATTTTTCTTACCAGAAGAAGTCTTGGAGAGGCCTCTAGCTTCTCCCCTTGGTGAGGATATGGAGACTCAGAAATGGTGACTAACTTGAGCAAGATCACTCTTTTGTGGACAACAAGAGTTGGGACAGAAATGTTGGCACCAACGGAGTAGCCGGCAGCAGCTACTTCCTCGTATGTCTGAGGACCCAAGAAATATGCAGGAGATGATCTCTAGGGTCTTCCCAACTCTAAGGTTCTGAAAATTCTCACTTTTCAATAAAAATATTTTTATTTTAGACTAAACATTTAAAAATCAGTAAAGAAACAATGTTTAAAATCCCATAAAGCCACCAGGCATGGTGGCTCACACCTGTAATCTCAGTAATTGGGAGGCTGAGGCAGAAGGATCTCAGGTTCAAGGCCAGCACATGGTAACTTAGTGAGACCCTGTTTTAAAATCAAACATAAAATAGGGCTGGAGGTGTAGCTCAGAAGTAGAGAGCCCCTAAGTTCAACCCCCAGTAACACACACACACACACACACACACACACACACACACACACATCATGAAGCCATCATCCAAAGAAAAGTACTGTGTCTATCATAAAATTTGCTATAGAAAACACAGATATTACATGCTGAAAATATTCTGTACAGAACACAGAGTAACCATCACTTTAAGAATAGCATTCGCGTTCTATAGGCCCTGGAACAATGCCCAGAGCATAGGGAGTGTTTATTGAATTGAATTAAATTCTTAATTTTAAAGATGAGGAAACTAAGATTCAACCTGGTTAGGGAATTGTGTTTCTGCGGCCTAAACCATGCGTTCTCAACAGGAACAATGCTGCCCTCGAAGGGGTAAAATTTGGTTCTGGGGGGATGAAAAATATCTTACTTTTATTATGTATAAAGCACAGCTAGATGAAGAGTGCATAAAGAGATAATACAGTGTAGCTGGGATATTAAGATTTCATGGTGGGAGGAGCAAACAGAAAAAAATCTATAAAAGCACCTAGGGGGACAATAATAAAGAAAAATAAAGTTGAGAAATATTGGCCTAAGCCTATAGCAATTCCATGAAGTGAGGAAAACAGACAATATGAAATTAGAAGAGAGATCACATTTTTAGATTGATCCTATTTGGAACTAAAAATGTTTAAAATATCTTGCATTCTGTTATAGGCTCCAAAGTAGCATCAGTATAATTTAGCAAGTTCCTCTTTTACCCGTGAATAGGGAATTCCCTTAATAGATCTATTCATTTTCATGGGTAGTTATTAAAGTGACCTTGGTTTCTCCTTATGATTCATTCATTCATTTTAGAACTGTCATATTCTATTCAAAGCCACCTCTCTTTAAGCATTTTCAGTTCATTGGGAAACTTCCCCTGTTCTAGGGGGTCCCCAATTTTTTCAGTGATCTCCCCAGCATGCCTGGCTCCCTATTCTCATCCGACCCATGAGTGCCTCATTCCCATTCAGGGTATGTGGTTCCTATGATTCCCTCTTCCTTATTCCTTAGAAACCTCACATTTCTCTCCAGCAAGTGCAGATAAGCAGACTAGTGTTGACAGACCTGTGGGGTATGATACGTAGCCTCCCAAGAAATTGAGGCCACTCATTTGGCATCAGTGAGGGGAAACACTCCTGTCCTCTGTTCTACAAAAAAGTCATGCACTTCCAAAAAACAGAACTGAAATATTCTCAACAAATGAAGCTTCTCTAAACTTCGAATGTGCCACACTTACTTTATTCTCAGTACTTTCTTCTCAGCTGTGAGCCTACTTGCTAAACCAAGCCCTAAGCTCCGAACATCATACTGTTAAACCACCTGCCATTTAACTTGGAGACTGTGCTAAGCATTTACTACACATTATCTCATTTATTTCTCATAACCAACCAGTAAGGTAAATCTTATTTTCCTCTTTTTACAGGTAAGGAAAGTGAGCCGTCAACGTTAAATAACTTTGGAATGAAAACTTTGAAAACTCAAAGCACATCAATGGTTAAGCTACTAATGGGAGCCCAAGCTCTTAAATCAACAACTTTTTTTCAGTGAAAGTGAATTAAAATTATCTTACTTTAAGGCCTGCTTAACCGATATGATTTGAGAGACCTAGCACATAGCTAGTCAGGAAAACTATAATGTTGGGGTTTGGGAAAATAGTAATAATTTATACCATCATTGTTTATTTCTTAACTTGGGAATTTAAATCTTATTCTCTCAGCTGGAATTGAAAGAAGTATTTCTTTTGGAAGACTAAATAATAGAAAATAACATGATAGCACTCAGGCATTTTGGAGAAGTCTCAAAAGAACTAAGGCTAATTTTCCTATTTTTCAGTAAGTATTATGTAAAGAAGCAGAAAGAAGATAGGAGGCTCTGCTTAAGTAATTTTGGGGTCACCATAACTGAATCAGAACACTGCATCATCTCTGGTTGATAGATGAACAATTTGTTGCAAGACTGGCCAAGAATTCTGAACCCTTGTGCCATCTCTGATTCATCTCTGTCACCAAGGCCTGAATCACAGCTGTGTGACCTCAATGGATTGATGAAAAACAGAGGAGAGAAAAGAGGAAAAGATTAGGTAGAGATTTGACTTAGAATTTGGTATTCTTTATTTCTTACCTACAAATCCTTGTAATCCTATCTGTATGTACACACTTTCCAAATTTCATTATTAATCTCACAGATGTTTGTGCGGTGAACATTGCAGATATTCTTGTCTGTTCTTCACGTATCAGTTTCTTGGGGATATACTTTTAGCTCTCTAGTCCCCATAGATCATCTGATTGATTCTAGCATTCTAACTCAATAACCTTTTTTGCGGTGCTGGGGATTGAACCCAGGGTCTCTTGCGTGCTAGACAAGCACTCTACACTCCCAGCTGCTCCAGTGACCTTCTGATTGGGACTATAGTAAAGTTCTAGTAGCTGTCTGTCTGAGTCACTAAAACCTCATTCCAGTCCTTCTATTGTACCTCTTAACATTTTCTTTCTTGTGCAGAGTTTTAAGGCTAAGATTCTCCCAGATTACTAGCATTGAAACCTCCGTGGAACTGATTGAAGCCTGTCCGGAGGTTTAGTTGTCAAGTTGATGGCCATATTTCTTTCTCCTACATGATCAGTGGGAGTATAAAAGTCAAAGATCAAGGTCTGGGCTCCAGCAAGGGGGGGGGGGTGCAAAAGCAGCAGAGAGAGCTCTTTAAATTTTAGCACAGCAGACAGCAGAGAGGTTGGGAATGCCAAGTTCTTAAACATTCCCAGTGAATTACACCAAATTCTCATTCTTGTTGGCAGTGTGCTGCAGCTAGCCTGTACAGACTTTAGAGAAATTCCGCAGCAAACCCTTCTAATTTAGAAAACTATCAAATTAAATTAGTCCCTGGGGAGAATTAACAATGTAGTTCACTAAAGAAAAAAGCAAAAACAAAACGGTAAATCCACTGGAGGAGCAGGAGGAAGAGGCAAGTCAGCATTCTGGGCCTATGGTTTTGAGCTTTCCCATGTACCATGTACAGGTAACAGCCAAGCTATTAAATGTCTGTCACTTCAATAGTGAAACAGGGAGGACTTGTGATCAGCTAGTCAGAAAACCACTGGTAGATACTATAAGAGCTTCTGCGCTCACTTCCACAACTTCTTTCCTGTGGTTTGTTTTCCTCATCCAAGAAATAAAGCTGACACCAATGCCTTAGAGATGTGTCCACTGTCTGTGTTTGGAACCAAAGCATAAGCCGACGGTATGATCATTTCACCCCTAATTCTACCGGGGGAGTATCCGGACACTCTAACCATCCATAAGAGTTCTACTACACACCACTTGTGAGCTCCATCAGCAAAAAAAATTCACTTAGAATCACAATTCTTTATAGAAGTATACAATTCTATAGCATAATGGTATAGAAGAAATCAATAAATTGAATTTTTAAGTTTTCCACTCATTTAATAAATATTGAATGCCTTTTATAGATCACACACTGTCTTAGGCCCTTGAGAGACATCAGTAAATGAATCAAAAATTTCCTTACTTTCAGGGAATTCATATTCTAGCTTTAAAGATTATGAACTTCACATCCCTCTGTAAGGACTACAAGCCTGGGGAGTTGCTTTGAGTTATGACATAATGTTCATTTTATTTAAAAATAACATCTAGGCTGGGCGTGGTGGCACATGCTTGTAATCCCAGTACTTTGGGAGGCAGAGACCGGAGGATCCAGGTTCGCGACCAGCCTCAGCTCTCTCGCTCTCTCTCTCCCTCTCTCTCTCTCTCTCTCTCTCTCTCTCTCTCTTTTCCTAGTGAGGCCCTCTGCAACTTCGTGAGACCCGGTTTCAAAATAAAGTATAAAAAATAGGGCCGGGGGTGTAGCGCGGAGGTAGAACGCCCCTGCGTTCAATCCCCGGTACAGCAAAAAAAAATAATAATAATAATAACATCTAGTATAAAAAGTATCAAAAGGAAGAAGAACCAAGAGGAGTGAAAGTAAGAGGAGCAAGGGGGGGGGGGAGTGGTGACTATTAAATGTAGCCAAGCCTTTAGTAACCCCAATCTCTATCAAATCAAATTTTTGTAATAGAAGAATATATGTCTGTAATAATAGACTATTGCAGTTTACTTCTTTATCAATCATGTTGGAAGACTGGATGATAATGAATAGGAAATGTCTCCTATTTTACTTCTCTTAGTTATGCCTCATTGAACTTTGAAAAATGTTGCCAGGCATATTTTTATTCTGTTCCTGATTTTCAACTATTAATCTATTTAGTGAGTAACTTCTATATAGAAGATAGAGTGCTAGTTTATTTGCATAGTAACTGGTTTACACATTAAATATGAACATGGCTATTATTCCCATTTCATAGATGAGAAAACTGACATTCAGAGACCAAATCACCAACTGATGCTCACACGGTCAACAAGTACAGGGGACATTTGGATCTAATATTTACTTCCCTAAGTCTGTGTGATCTAGTATATAAATAAGGGATAATAATATTGACTTTGTAAAGATGTTCTAAGTATTATTATTTTTTTTTTTTGCAGTACCGGGGATTGAACGCAGGGGCGTTCTACCTACGCGCTACACCCCAGCCCTATTTTTTTTATGCTTTATTTTTGAAACCAGGTCTCATGAAGTTGTGGAGGGCCTCACTAGGTAGAGAAAGAGAGAGAGAGAGAGGGAGAGAGAGAGAGAAGAGAGAGAGAGGAGAAAGAAGAGAGAGAGAGAGAGAGAGAGGAGAGAGGAGAGAGAGAGAGAGAGAGAGAGATCGCACGCGCGCGCATGCGCGCTGAGGTTGGCCGCGAACCCGGATCCTCCGGTCTCTGCCTCCCAAAGTATTGGGATTACAAGCGTGCGCCACCACGCCCGGCTATGTTCTAAGTATTATAAATAATATCTTAAGGTTGCTATGGCAATACCTAACACATAAGAGGCTGCGTAATATCTGATAGCTGTTATACTATTACAGCCTATAGGTCAATGAGAGACACTTTGCACCTCCAAATGTAGAGACAACTGTATCAAAACTGCACTATCTTCTACACATGACACTCAATGTCCTTTGCAATATTTCCATAATTAATCAATGGTTGATATTCCTTTCTGTAATTTCCTGATTCTAGTAAACTTTTATTTTTTACTCTATAGCTTATCACTGCTGCATTGTTGGAAGGTTGTTAAACATCCCTCTTCTTAAATCCACTTGGTCATTTCAGTCTTATGGGTTCCAGCTCCCAAGCTAAAGCATGTTCTCATTGCACCTTTCAGGATTGTCTCTCTCCTCTAACCACTGTCTCCTCAAAGCTTCAATCGCAGTCCCCAATGTTTTTCATGGCATTCTCCTAGGGAAAATGTTTCTTTCTTAGGAAGATCCTTGAAAACAGCTGATAGAATAAGTCTTCAGCTATGACTGTTATCTACTCCAATGCCCAGCCTACACCTCATTTATATGGTCTTGGTTTTCAGCCTGGGGTCTGATGCTTGCTGGGGGAATGACTGTTATTCTCATGAGTCATTCTGGCATTTATTCACATGGTCAACAAAGCCCTTTTTGCTCAGTAATGTTACTCGTTCACACCTTTCAGATAACTCCTTTTCTCATAAATTTTAGCACACAGGGTGGGGTTTGGAGTTGAACTTGAGAATATTTCAAAACCAATTGCAAGATGAAAGATGCTTTGTACATATGGAAAGATTATCAATTATGTTTTTGCTGGTTCACCAAAAATGAAATAATACCCATGAAGCTTCCTTCAATACTTTCAATCACAGTATGCTGTTATGACCTTACTAATAAAAACAGAGGCAAAGAAGATCTTTGGAAAATGATGATGGAAAAGGTCAGAAAGGTAATTGTTAAGGGTAAAATGTGTTACAATAATATTGATGAGACCGGAAATGTTTTCCCATCTAGCCGCTAAAATTCAGGGAAGTAAGTAACTGTTTTGTTCTGCTGAAGCATTTGACAATGCCAGTAGTGCCTTGCAGAAATATATTTTTCTGGTTAAAGAAATGTATCCTCATTGTAAGGAAATTAAAACATGCAGAAGGATAAAAAAGACAATGTGTATTACTCATTATATTATCAGCCAGGAATAATCATTGTTAGTATTTTGATATCTTTTTCTATTGGAATTGCATTGGTACATAGATAATCTCATATTCTGTCTTATTTTTGTAAACATGGCGGCAATCATATTTTTCATATCAACCTAAGTTTGGTTTATAAAGTCCTGATTCATGAGTAAGGTCATATTAATCAGAATCAGGATGGAGTGATGACAAGTCCTCAGAATTAGGATTATGATGTCACTTTCAGGTGAATTGGTGAAGTTGAGTCCTTGCTTTCAGAAATTCTGAGAGAAGCTGAAGATCATGTCAATATTTGAAGGACATGTTCATTTATAATAGCCATTTGTCTTAGTTGAATGTCACAGGCAGTTGCGACATATCTGAGCGCACACTCCATAGAATACGCTGAGGAAAGTCCATTTCTTGGAGGAAGATGGAGGCACTAAGATTCAAAACTGAGTTAACTGGAGGCAACCTAGTGCCATAGCGAGCTCAGGAATGTGTAGGTCTCCTCAAGCATGTGTTGGTTTAAACCCCAACTCTTAACCCTTGATATCTGAGTGGTCTTGTGCAAGTTACCCTCCATGGGACTCAGTTTCTCAATCTGTAATAGTTTCTCCCCTACCTCACTGGCACTCGGTAGAAATTAATTAGTGCAATACACAAAAACTAATTATTCCCAGAATATACCATTAAGTACACAATGAATATTATGTATGCATTATTACTCTTATTATCATTACCGGTTTTTGACAAGTCTCAATATATATAAATCTCACTTTCATTTATCTCTGGCCATACTTTTCACTGCTTTTTTTTTTAAATCTCCCTTAGCAATATCTTGAGTGAATTCTGTAACATTCTGGTCTCTTTGGGTGTTGAATATTGTATCCTATTTAAAACTCTCATCTCAAGTAATTTAAATCTCATCTCTTCTGTCCCTACCATCTTCACTCTCAACCGCCTTGAACTGGGACTCCGATGTCTACTCGACTGGAGGACAAGTGATGTGCTCTGGCTTCGACACCTCTTTCCTGCTCCCTCTTCAAGACCCAGTGACCCTGATTGGCATAAGCAGGGAGAAGGAAAGTGAAAGGTGTTTACTGTTGTCTCCTGTCTTCACTGGCTGTCCCCATTGGTTGTGGCTTCTCGAGATGGTTGTGATGGGTCTTCTGAGCCTCCTTCAATGGCGGCTCCCTCAGGAGACACATGGGTGAGTTCTTAGAGAGGAACCATATGGAGCCGCTCCCACAGTCCAGTTAACATGGCAATATAAAGCAGTGTATCCGTTTGCTAGGGCTGCCATAACAAAGTACCACAAACTGGGTGATTTTAACATTTATGTATTGTCTCACATTTCAGGAGGCTAGAAATCTGAGACCAAGGTGTAGAGGGAGCTCTACCTCAGTCTTTGCAGTCACCTTCCAACGATGTTCATCCTATGTGCACGCGCTTCTTCAGTGCCCAAACTTCCCCTTGTACATGGACACCAGTGGGATGAGTGCCTATACTTATAACCCCATCTTAACTATTACACCCACAACAACCCTATTTCCAAATAAGGTAATATTCTGAGATACTGAGGATTAGAATTTCTGCACATGAATTGAAGGTGAGCATAGTTCAGCTCCTAACAATAATGTTGCCTATGCCAGCCAGCCTTTCTCCAAGCTCTTACTTCTATAAGGGCACCCGTTGCAGGCACCAAGGGAATGGATTGGATGTATCCTTCTCACTGACCCCCACCTGGTTACACTGATGTCTATCAAAGGAAATCAGTGTCTAGATCTGTTACCCACCCATTCCCAGTCCTCCCAGTCCCAGGAGGTGCCTTGTGAACACCCAGCTTGAATTCATGTGCTGTGTGATTCTAACCCCTGAGCCTGTACCAGTTCTCAGCAGAAACTGGGAAGGAAGTCTGCTCAAGTCCCCAAACTTTGTTTAACTGTTCATATTTATTAACTCCTTTTTCTAAAGCTGGTTCTCCCAATGACTGTCATGAAGTAAATATTTTACTGCTCCTCTCCCTAGACCTTCCCTGTCTGGAAAGCAGAAGCGCGTGGGAAGAGATGTGAAGGCAAAGGGAAGTTTAGTGATGCGTTGGTTAACTGCATCAAGGGCTGATGCAGGTCTTCCTCTGCTAAGGGCTGCTCAATGGGACCCAGGGATTATACTTCACACATTGCAGACCCTGCTATGTTGGTTCATGTGTTCATTTTAAAATAAGACTTCTGTTCAACATATTGTCCCAACGTTCTTGTAATTGGGAAAATTGGATCCAGAATAATTGTTTGTCTAGTAAAATCCTGTGGCAGATTTGGGTACAGAGGTTTAATGAGACAGGAAACCACAACACAAGACCTCAAATGCCTGCCCCCAGATGATTGAAACCTTGCATGATAGCACTTCTGGACATCAGAATTATATTCTAAGAGTCAAAAAGATTCATATAAAAGAGAAAACCCAGTGGAAGTTGATTTCTTCTCAGATCTTAGACAATGTGATATAATCCTGTCGAATTTCACTGTTTTTTTCAAAGCAGTGGTTCTCAAAAAAGTATTCCCTGCACCAGCAGCATCAGTATTACCTAGGGTCTTGTTAGAAATGAAAAATGCACTGGACATGGTGGCACACGCTTGTAATCCCAGAACTTGGGAGGCTGAGACTGGAGGATCGCAGGTTCCTGGCAAGCCTCAGCAACTTAGCGAAGTCCTCTGCAACTTAGTGAGACCCTGTTTCAAAATAAAAAAAAGGGCTGGGGATATAGCTCAGAAGGAATGCCCCGGGGTTCAATCCCCAGTACCACATAAAAAATAATAATAATAAGGAAATGAAAATGCTAGGGCCTCCCTCCAGACCCACAGAATCAGAAGCTCTGGGAGTGGAGTCCAGCCAGGAGTGTGTTAACAGGCTTCCAGGTGATTTTGAGGCACACACAGCTTGAGAGGCTCTGCCCTAAAGCACTAATTTAACTATGGCTATACATCACAAATGAACAATTGTCTGAACCTTTAACCTATGTAAGTTAGACCACAGTCTCTGAGGTGGGGTCTGGGTGGGTTAAATCAACAGATTCCTCACCCTGCTCCAAAGAATCCCCTCTAGGGCTTCTGTCACAGAGAAATGGGCCCAACCTGGGCTCAGATCTCACCCTAATTCCCCCAGAGCAGCTGCAAACTTATCTGCTTCCCACAGTTGGCTATAGTGTAATGTTTTGTTTGAACAAAGGGTTCTGTGGCTAAAAAGTACAAACATTAATTCTCTGAAGGATAATAAATTGTAAAAACCGAGAGCCTCTTATTTCCTTCTCATTCCATTTCATGGGGAAGGTGTAACAGTAAAATAAATATATCTGGACCTTATCAGGAAAGAATAATGTCAGGAGGCTCCTCATGAGGTGATAGGAAATTGGAGGTTTGGGAACGGGCTGAAGCGCATGGAAACATTTGTGTGGGAAGTTCAGGAACATGGTGTGCTGTTCCAACAGCCCAGTGCTTCACGGATTGGATCTTCTAAAACTCCTTGCTTATTAGAGCATAAATTTCACATTCATAGATTACAAACACGTTTACCTTTTGAGAAATAATTAATGGTACAAAAACACAAAGTAGACATTTATTTAGCCATCATCAAATCTATGAGCAAAAGATGAAATGCAAAATACAGAAGTGCTTAAAATAATGTGACCAAAGAGAGACTACACAGACAACCCACACTGGAATTTTAAAGTGCGAAACAAAATACTGCAATTGAAAGTATTTTAGAATATCTATCTTAAATATGCTTAGTTTAGCTGAGATAAAGTACATAAAATGCCAAGGTACATAAGAAGGAAGAAATATCAAAGGTAGACAGCTTTATTAAGTAAGGTAAAAAGTACTTCAGAAAGTCATTTAATAGTCTCTGTCTCTGTCCCTCACTCTTCCTCTCCCTCTCTGTCTTTCACACACACACACACACACACACATACACACACACACACACTAAAAGGTTTTGCCAGCATTCATAATTAGGAGCTTTCAAATATCCACTAGGTCCCTGGAAAAGGAAACCTTGCTAAGGATAAAGTCTAGCAGTTAACACGCTGATGATGGATGTGAGTTCTGAGTAAGCACAAAAACAATGAACAATATTTAAATTTGGAGAGGTATGAAAACAAATGCCTGATGAGTGTTATAAATGTCAATTGAACAGATGGGGAGGAGAATGAACCTGCAGGGTGGGAAGGCAGAGGTGGCTGTCAAAGGTGGTGAAAACAGGAAGCTCCAGTTGGTGGGATACGTGGTTAGAATTAGAATAACAACAGTGATCACCATAGGCACCTCCTTCCTCCCCTCACCCGAACTGTATAAATAAGGAATTAAAGTATGATGAGCACTCCATAGAACACTCATAAAGTCACATTGTCATTCTAATTCTCCTTATGTGCACGCCTGCTCTAGAAACTCAACAAAGAGGCAAAAATTCTCCTGCAAGAGAAGATGTTTCTTTTAAAGAGGAAGAAGGAGTCAGAATCAAGAGAAAAACTCAAAACCTACAACCCTTCTTCATCCTGAACTCATCTTATCTTAATTACTGGAAGATAAGAAACACTGTGACTTGACTTGAGGGGCTTTGTCAATGGCTTTTAAACTCCCGAAGGACAGGACTACACTCATCTATGCTTGCAATACCCGATAGCAAGCACAAGAGGAACATAAATGTGCTTCAAATTTTCTATTGTTTCTCACAACAGTTACTAGCAGGGCTTCAGTAAAAATTACCACATTTTAACTCATAAATATGCACCAATATTATATGTCAATCAAAAAATGAAAAAGTAAATGATGAGATTTAAAAATTCCCATTAACACTTATTAAAAACAAGAAGTTTTATATCACACATGGTCTATGAATATCTTCCCACCTATTTTCAAACAATTTTTAGAGTGGAATCCTATTTATGTACTAACTCTTATGACCATATCATGATTTATAAAACAGATTAAACTAGGGCTCCACTGGCTAATATCAGAGCAGAGAAGGGCAGGGAGCTCAGGCTACCAGGTCACCTTGTCTTCATCCCAGAATGACCCAGAGCATCCCACTGGGACACATAGCAGAGCATTTTTGACCATCATTGATCTAATGTATATAATGTGATATATCATGATGCGTATGGAATGTGTTAGTCAGCTTCTGTCACTATGACAAAATATCTGAGATAATCAACTTAAAAGGAGGAAAGATTTATTTTGGCTCATAGTTTCAGAGGTTTCATCCAAGGGTATCTTGGCTCCATTGTTCTGAGTCTGTAGCTAGGCAATATAGCACTGTGGGGGGGGAGCGTATGGCAGGCAAACTACTTACCTCATAGTGTCCAGGAAACAGAAGGAGAGTGGAGAGAGCTGGGATCCCAATATACCCTCCAAGGGCATACCCCCAATGATCCATCTTCCTTCCACTAGGCTCCACCTCCTAAAGTTTCTACCACCTCCCAATGTCACCATTAGCTGGGGATCAAGCCTTCAACACAGAGGCTTTTGAGGGGACTTTTAAGATCCAAACCAGCTGGGCATGGTGGTGCACACCTGAAATCCCAGTACTTGGGAGGCTGAGACAGGAGGATTGCATGTTCGAGGACAGCCTCAGCAAATAGTGAAACTCTTATCAACCTAGTAAGACCCTGTTTCAAAATAAAAATAAAATAGGGCTGGGGGTGTAGCTCAGAGATAGAATTCCCCTGTGTTCAAACCCCAGTGTCAAAAAAAAAGATCCAAACCATAACATAGAATATGCAGATAAAATTAATAAAAATAATGGGAGGTTCAATAATAGCAACTATTTACCACATAAATCAATTAACATGTCCATTTATTACTCCCTCCTTGGCCCAGGGACCATCCCTGTAGAAATTGCCTTGCTCTAAGGCCCTTGATTTCTCACCCTACTTTTCATTTGGGGCAGTTGTTTCCCTCCCTTTTATAAAATTAGAACCTTCACTTTTTTTTTAAGTGGAGGTACAACTTACAACAGAAAAGTGTCCAAGTCTTAAGAGTATGACTCCATTATGTTGACCAATTCACACACTTGTGTGATCACCAAACAGAACAAGAGAGAGAGATCATTTTAACACCTCCAGAATATTCCCTCCACGGCAATACCATCTGCAGAAGGGAACAATTCTTCTGACTTTAACACAGAAGTTTTACCTGGTTTTGAACCTTATTTAAACAGAATTACATAGTAAGAAGTTAATGTGTCTGGCTTCTAACACTCAGCATGTGAGATTCAGCTATGTGCTTGTGTGTGATATTAGACCTTTCATTTTTCATTAACATGTAGAAATTAACTTGACTTTTATTTTCATAAGTTCAACGTAACTGGCATATATACCTTTTACCTATCCAACTTGGCATGTATCCTCATTAGGATTTAAAGATGAAAAGGAGCTTAGGGTCTGAGAGATCCTCTAACTCACTAATAAGGGCCTGGCCTAAGGTCATAGCTTGGGTTCTTGGGAGATCCAGGAAGAGAAACTCTTGTTGTCTTCACTCCCTGTCTACTATCTCCACTTCTCCACTATCTCCTGATCTGATGCCTGTCTTTCCTTCTTTCTCTCTCTTCTCTCACTCATCACCTCACCTTATTTTTTTCTGAAGTCATAGAAGAGCTCTTCTCCCCTACTGATAATCTCCTGAAGAATTTGTACAAATTCCTTCACACTTCTCCAGAGTGGATTGGTCCCTCTCTATGGACTTTTTGCTCTCCTCTTTTAAGCTCACGCTCACCTCCAACATCCTCACAAAGTTGCCATTCTTTGTCCTTTCTTGGTCCATATTTCTGCTGCTGCCTTCCCCCTACCTTCATCCAACTCTTGGTGCTCTGAAAGCCCTCTCCCAAGGCATCACTCCACAAAGAGTTCCATCATCAGACTAGCCACTGACACTTTCCAGCTTCCTGTTCAATACATTTTTCTAGCTACCTATTCTCAGATTTCTAAGACTTTTGATTGCCATCTATTAGAAATATTATTCTATATACCCTCTGTAACTCTCCAATCTCATCATAGCCTTACATTTTTTTTCTGTGAACCTGTGTCTGTATTTATTCCCTCTGCTGTTTGGTTTTACTTCAAACCATCTAACTTAGTGGAATGGAAAAACTATGAATATATCCGACAGTGTCAGCAAACCAGGGTGAAAGATGACAAACCACCAGTAATAATAATGGCAAACATTTATGCAGTATGCACCATGAGTCAAGTACCATTCCAAGCATTTTATACATATTAACTCATTTAATCATCTTGATTTTATACATATCATACATATTTTATACACTTTATACATATTAATTCATTTAATCATATTAGCAAGACCCAGTTTCAAAATAAATATAAAATAGGGCTGGGGGTGTAGCGTGGAGGTAGAACACCCCTGAGTTCAATCCCTAGTACAGAAAGAAAGAGATTGAGACAGAAGGAAGTACAGATGGAAGGAAGGAAGGAAGGAAGGAAGGAAGGGAGGGAGGGAGGGAGGGAAGGAAGGAAGGAAGGAAGGAAGGAAGGAAGGAAGGAAGGAAAGAAGGAAGGAAGGAAGGAAAGGGAAAGGAATTCCAGTACAAAATGTATGGGGAGAAGACAATGGTATGGTATTTGGCATGAATTTTTAGGAAAAACTTGTAGAGACTTGCAGAATGAGAAACCTCATAATGGACATGAGGATTTATGTGGCAAAGCCACCCAGAAGGGTATGGCAGGTGAATACAATAGAGAAGACTCCAAAGGGCTGAGAAGCAGTTGCCCTCATGCTAAGAACAGAAGAAGCAAACTTAAGCATCCAACCAACCGTGTGTTGCAAGGGTAAATCGCTGAGGTAAACATGAGTCATCTAGAGAAAGGGATGATATTTGGGGTTAGGCCAGAACAATTACTTAGACCAAGCTGATTTTTATAGATTAAAATGTAATGACAGCTTATACATTTTTAAAAGTGAAAACGCTGGCTCATTGCTTTCTTTAATACATCTCACTGAATGAATCAAATGCGTAAAATAATTGATTTGGCAGAAACACAGATAGTATTTATTTTCTATATCACTCATGGTGCCCAGAATACCATTTTCACATTTTCAATACCAGAATTGTTATATCCATATGGAATATGTTAGTGGGACCAAAAAAGTGAGGGATGATGGCAACTGATTAGGACAATAATAAATAGTCAATATCCATTAATTCCTTACTGTGGGCTAGGCCCTATTCTAAGAGCTTTTTGCTATTCAGTTCTTTTTTCTTTTTCTTTCTTTCTTTTCTTCTTTTTTTGGGGGGGTACTGGGGATTGAACCCAGGGGCATTCTACCTCCAAACTACACAGCTACACCCCCAGCACTTCTTGGTTTTTGTTTTGTTTTGTTTTAAAACAGTCTCTTGCTAGTTTGCTGAGAGCCTTGCTAAATTGCTAATGCTGGCCTGGAACCTGCCATTCCTTCTGTCTTAGCTTCCTAAGTACTGAGATTACAATTATAGATGGACACTACCATGTCTGGTGCCATTCAGTTCTTTTAAGAAAAAAAATTGCATAAATGCATATTCCCATTTTAAAATGAGAAAATTGAGGTTCAGAGAGTTTATATATCAGGCTCAATATGGCAAAATTGATTGATAAAGTTGGGATTCAAATCATATATTATCCACTGAGAGAGAATTTTAAATTTGTGCCGATATGTAGAAGCAATATTAATTTAATTGATACTAATTGAAAGAAATTTCAGAGCTGTGAAATGTTTCATTTGAGGCTCCCAGAGCACAAGTCTGCTTTTCCCTCCCAACTCCTTCTATTGTGAGGCTTAAGCGCTACATGAAAGGATTTTAATCAATGATTACACTTATCCCAAGTCCACTAGAAGCGAATAATGTCAAATGTATCTATTGTTTCTGTGCTTTGCAAACTACTTTGTTTTATTTTATCATGAAATAGAGTACAGAGATTATCATGCAGAAACCTAGTCTCAGGTGGGGAGAATGACTTTCTACAGCAGCTCTCTGCACTAGAACCCAGGTCTGCTAGTCCTTTCCACTCAGGGCTTGCTCCTTGGTTTCACTTAAATTGGATTGCTTTTCCTCATGACATGCCTCTAGTATTTACTCATCTCTGTAACTAGCCCCTCCACCAAAAAAAAAAAAAACTGTGGCAAGTATAAATTAAAGAAAAACAAGTTATTTTGTCTGGATAAGCTGATCTTTTACAGAAATTTAGATGAGATTTGCCATATAATAATGATCTCATTAATCTAAATTTATTATCACTGTGAGAGGACCATGCAGAAATTATAGCACCTTCCAAATGCAGGCTTTTGGATAAGAATGGATATGAGTTTTTAAGTTGATTCACTGCACAACTCTTCACAGATCAAGCTTTGGAACCAGATATAGTCAAATCCAAATCCTAATGTTTACAACTAGTGGCATGGGCAAGGTATGCTCAAACTCTTCAGGCCTTACTTTCCTTATCTATAAAAATTACCTACTTGGCCGGGCGTGGTGGCGCACGCTTGTAATCCCAGTACTTTGGGAGGCGGAGACCGGAGGATCCAGGTTCGCTGCCAGCCTCAGCGCTCTCTCTTTCTCTCTCTCTCTCTCTCTCTCTCTCTCCCTGTCAATCTCTCTCTACTTAATGAGGCCCTCCGCAACTTCGTGAGACCCGGTTTCAAAATAAAGTATAAAAAATAGGGCCGGGGTGTAGCGCGGAGGTAGAACGCCCCTGGGTTCAATCCCCGGTACCAAAAAAAAAAAAAATTACCTACTAATTACTACTATATAATGCAGTTGTGAATATTAAAGAAGGCACACAAGGTGCCTGAGACAGTGTAAATAATAAATGGTGGCTATTGTCATCATCATCATCATCATCCCATATTCTATCTAAAATAGAACTGGTTTAAGACTCCTCATTATTTTAATGACAAATAATACTAATATTGCTAATTCAACTATGTCTTCAATTATAACACACATAATTTCAATAATGTTGAAGTGTGAAAAAGTTTTAGCTTACTTATATAAAATATGGTAGGTGTATGAGTGTGTGTGTGTGTATGTGTGTGTGTGTGTACAAAAATTTAAACTGCAAAGTCTGTTGAGTCAAGTTTAAGATTGGAAAGTTTTAACTAAATTTCCCCAAAGGAAGTTTAAAAGCAGTTCTCTGTTCAACCAAGTAAGATTCTTTCAACAGTACAATAAAAATGTTCTGAGGTAAAGACTACGTATGCTTCTCTAGTTAGTATATTTTTAAACTTAGCAATGATGCTTTAATTATGTGCATGGTTCACAGATTTTTGGGATGGGCTAATAATGTACATTGCAAATACAAATAAATATTTTTGATAGATCATTTGAAAAAATAAGTATCTTTTGTTTACAACTAGATAAATACACTTGCAGATGTTTTCCTGTAAAAGAAATAATACCCAGTGAATTTCAGGAACTTTATTGGAACGACAAAGTTCAAACTCCTGCCAAAACCAACACATGAGGTTTATATATAGAGAGAAAAGAACAGATTTCACTGTGTTGATGAGATTTTTATTTCTCAGTTCCCGTTTTCCATTACTACTTGGTCAATGGCCATGAAGGACTCAGGGTGGTTATGCTCAATAAACACTTCAAGTCTCCTATCTTCTCTCCCAATTTTATTGAAAACCAAGCACAAAGATTAACCAAAATTAAATATGTAGAGAACTAGCAAATCAGTGGAGATCTACAGTAAGATTTCTGTGCATATTTGAAGATAATCTAACATATGAGCTATCTTTGGAACACTAAATTCATTTAATGATACTATGACTCTAGTAAAACTAAGTCCTAAGTTGTGGCACTGTTAAGAATTTCATACATTTTCATTATTGCAACAATTGATCAGATTGAATGCATGGATTCAATACAGGACCTTATCTATTACATACACTTGAAACAGGCTTAAAAGGAAAAGAGCTCTCCAAAAAATAGCTCACAGCAAATGACATAAACTGAAATGTTATGTCTTCAAAGTATTGTTGCTTTTCCTTAAATGTTATAAAGTCATTTTACTTTCCATTGCTCTTGCTTTGGAGAAGAGATTATGGAGATGGCAGGGGCTGTTTCCTATTGAATTCTAGATTTGAAAGGTAAGATCTCTTTGAAGGTACACTTACAAAGGTGTTTTATAACTCATAATCTGAGATGACTTTGATTGTGAAATGGAACACTGATTTGATTTTCCATGAAGAACAAAAAATCACTGGCGATCAAACTGTGATGTACCATCAATCATAAGACACATTCCAATTTCAGAGAAGTTAAAGGGTGGAAATATGATGACTTAGAAATGATAAAATATGGTAGTTTCCATGCTAAAATGTAGCCATATCATCTCAAGAGCATTCAAAGAAGATCACATATTATGGTACAGGGAAAATCAGGGAACTTGATAGCCTTAGGAGGCCTGATGGAACTCCCGCATAAAGTAAATGCTTTGAAATTACCCAGTGGAATAGATCTTTAATTCTGTACTCCAGAAACTCAAGGGATCTCCACTCCCCACCCCCTCCCCACCAGTCAGTGCTAATGTCAGAGCAAAGCAAATATTCACACCTTGTGAGGTAGCTGTTTGCATGTTCCCTGCCAGATCTGCACAAAAGAGAGGATTCAAGAATGAATTCCAATTCTCGTTCTAAATAAATTGCTGATAAAGTTACTGCAGGTGGAGGCCTGGGGATCTAGAAATAGCTGAGCTCTTAGAGTGACCCATAGGTTCTCATCTTGTGAAATAGTATGAGAGGTCTTTTCCTCCAAGGAAGCCAAGGCCTCACATCTCCCTTCTTTCCACGGGCCCCATTTTAATTCAACACGCCACGTTATCATACATGTGATGGATTACATGCGACATGGAACTGAAGAACAAGTACTGGAAGTCACATTCCAAAGGGTTACTGAGGTTAAATCAAGATAGCAGTTTTCAATAGTAAAGGGCTACATTAAGGAGGAGGAAGAGAAAGAAAAGGAAAGGGGGGGAGAAGAGGAGGAATTAACGTTGTCATTGAAACAGGAACGTTAACAAGCAGCGATAGAGGAATTAAATCAAGTTTATCTGAATGAACTTTAGAGACGAAATGCAAATATATCAGAGCCTTTTTATATATTGCTATGATGTTTGGGGATGGATTGGTCCCGATCGACAGGTGGACTGAGGAAGCAATCAGCATCATCGGCCTTGAAGCGATCCTTCTCAGCTGCCAGGGATAAATGTGTTCCTCTACTAGGGCTTCCCAAGTGAAAGAAACTAGCAGAGTTTTCTCCCTCAGAGTGTCTCAGAATAAAAGAATTTTTTAAAAAATCTAAATTTTATAAACATTATAGAGATGCCATCCATGCCTACACATTTTCATATCTGGTTACTTCAATTAAGGAATTAAAAAAAGACTTAAAATGAAATCTATTTTTACATTTGCATAGTCTGCCAAGTCTCTATAAATCTATTTTAACAAGAAAACAAAAATGTCACCCCCAAACAGCACAAGATTCTTTTCTATTTCTTTTTTGTCTCGTTAAACATCGTTCTCTCTTTTAAAAGAGGGAAAGAAATCAAGAGAAAATGTATGGGAATGGTGTGCCTACATGACAACCTCTATGAACAACAAATTAAAATGAAATCCAACTTCAAGTGTGTCAAACTACACAAAACTGAAATATCCGAAGCCAAACTACGAGGTAAAAGGGTTTAGGCTGCATTTAAATGTCATCTTTAGGAAGTACAGGAAGCTAAGAAAAGGACAAAATTAAGTTGTATGCTTTTTACTTTCCTTTTTCAACTTATTTTAAGCTATTTTCAATTCCAAAGTATATATGGACTTTTATACGCATGGTTCTACAATTTTTGAGAGATTTCGGGAAATTAATTAGGCTCTGGACCCCGAGGCTTTCTCATGTATGTGGAATGTCTGTCCTTTAGCTCAGTGGGTGCTCCATAGAGCAGAGCAGCTGCAGCGACTTGAAAGGAATTCCTATTGTGCATGGCTCACTGTGGTCCTGAGAACCGGAACTGAGGGAGGTTTACCAAGGCTGCTCTCTCTCTTTAATGCTATGCGGTGCACCTTCCTTTGTGGAATGGAATACTCTCGACATAGTCACTGAAAGCACATTTCTCCTTATCATCTTCCAGTTTGTAGCAATAACATTAACTACAAATTTCTCCTCATCGTCTTCCAGTTTGTAGTAATAACATTAGTGCTACATTCCCATAAAAAGAATTTTTAGCTCTGATATAAAATAATTCCTCAAGTTTAGAGCAACTCTTTTTTGTTGTTGTTGTTGTTGTTGTTGTTGTTCTTACAATTCCCTAATGGTAATCCTCCTAAGAAATATTTGTGCAGACTAAAATGAAACTGATGATTCACACTTTTTTTTTAAAAAAAAAGCCCTCCTGGGGCTTGTTCCACATAAAAGCAATTGTCTTATTCTTTAAATATAGAAGGTATTTCTTTAAACACAATTTGTAACTCACTACATTCCACAAGGGACAGACCTTGTCACTCTTTTAAGTGTAGTGGTTCTTCTGCCAAAGATTCCATAACAATAGGCAATTTCTATCACTAGTTAGGATTTATTTGTTTGTTTTACATTTATTGAACACTTTTTATGCACCAGGCGCTTTCTCACACCTTTGTTTTAGTAGATCCTCTCAATCCTGAGATACATTTATCAATGTCACAATTTTTAAAGGCAAAAAAATAAAGATTCAGAGACGTTAAATAAGGTGTTTAGAGAAAAAGTTTAAAAGATAAAATTAGCATTTGAACTGAGTTATGTCTGAATCCATAATCCAACCCATTTTCATAGACTACTACTAAATGAGCGTGCTGGTTCTGACATTCTTTGCTGGCATTTTCTCTTTCCTTTTCTCTTATCAAGGCACGATTCCATGGGATTTTGCTCAGAACCACTGGGCACAACTGTCCTTTGGGCAGCCCCAATGAAATCTTTTAAGAAATAAGTTTAGGAGAAAGAAAGAGAGAGAGAGAGATAATAGTTCTGATTGGTCCACACTAAAGACAAACTCCAAGCCAGGCCTGAGGGTCAGCCTCTAGGTAGTATTGTACCCTTAACAAGAAGATCAGAAGAGCACTGAAGACCAGCTGGCCCTGGGAGATGGAGATCTCTAAAGCAAGATCATATGCAAAGGAATCTCTGCTGTCCTCCCACTCAGTAGTGGTTTGCTTAGGCAGTGGAGTGTTCTGCAGTACTTTTCAACTTTAAAGTGCCTAGGAGCCGGGCTTGGTGGCACATGCTTGTAATCCCAGTACTTGGGAGGCTGAGATAGGAGGATAGCGGGTTCTTGGCCAGCCTCAGCTATTTAGTGAGGCCCTCCACCACTTCGTGAGACCCTGTTTCAAAATAAAGAATAAAAAATAGGGCTGGGGGTATAGCTCAGAGGTAGAATGCACCTGGGTTCAATCCCCGGTACCACAAAAAATAAAAAATAAATAAATAAAATAATAAAGTGCCTAGGAATCACCAGGGGGTCCTGTTCAAATGTAGATCATGGCTGTCTAGACCTGGAGAGGTCCCAAGATTCTGTACTTCTAGCAAATTTCCAGGTGACATTGATGCTGTTAGTTTAAGGACCACTCTTTTTTTTTTTTTTTGAACTGGGGATTGAACCCAGGGGCATTCTTCCTCCAAACTATTCCTTCAGCTCCTTTTATTTATTTATTTTTATTTTGAAATAGGTCTCGTTAAATTGCGAAGACTGATCTTGAATCTGCGATCCTCCTGTCTCAGGAGGTACCGGGATTACAGGATTACAGGCTACCGGCATATGTCACCACTGCCAGCTCAATGACCACGTTTTGAATAGCCAAGGTGTTGAGCAAATCACTAACTAGGTCTACAGAGGAACTGGTACTAGAAGCCTAACTTCACTACTTGATAAGCATACAAATTAAGGTGAGTGCCTTTATAACTAAGCTTCTGTTTCCGCATCAATAAAGTAGAAATGATGAGCCAGGCGTGGTGTTGCACACCTGTAATCCCAGTAGTTGGGAGACTGACACAGGAGGATCACAGATTCGAGGCCAGCATCAGGAACTTAGAGAGACTCACAGCAACCTAGGGAGACTCTGTTTCAAAACAAAAATATAAAAAGGGGTGCGGTGTAGCTCAGAGGTGGAAGGCCAGTGAGTTCAATCCCTAGTACCACACGCACACACAAAAAAAGTGGAAATGATGATTATATTTAATTAGTATTATATGCCAGGCAGTGCTGTAAACATATGTAATAGGGCAAGAGGGAATTGAGACCCCAGGCAGCTTAGCTTGGGAGCCCACACTTCACCCCTGTGCCACAGAGGAATACTGCAAGGGTCTTGTTATCATGTATATGAAATACTATAGTTGGATGCTCAGTAAATCTTAATTCCACTTTTCTTCTCCCATGCCAAGGTTGCTTGTCTTTAAGCAGATTCTACATATAACATAAAATTTAGAAACTGTTACCACTCTCTAGGATCTGTTTTTCACCAGGATCCTCTCTTGCAGACTTTTCTTTATAGAGGAAGCCTTTGGTGTTTAGAGATTTGCATGAATTGCTACTGTTGACAGAAGGAATTGCTTTGATCTCTCTTGCATTATTACTTGATCCATTTGTTGCTTTTCTTTCTAGAAGTGCCAAAAAGTCTGCAATAGATAGAAAAGAACATTTGCTATTACTATGATCTTCTAGCTGTACCCTGCTTTTAGCAAAAAATGAATCCAGATTTACTAAATATACAATGGTGCTAGTTCATTTTTAACAGACTTACCAAAATCATCTTTTTTTAAAATAGTAAGCTCCCTGCCATTTTAAAAAATTTGACTAAAGATTTTTTTAATTAAAAACAACCTTTTAAAAAATGTAATTATTGTGTTAAAAATGACAAGCAGTAGAAAAGAATATTTTACATACCCTGGCTTGCAGATGATCTTATCCTATCTTGACTACATAATAAAGATAAATAAATGAAAACTATTTCATGCTCTGTAGTGGCACATTAGTTTGCTTTAAAAAGTAGCTTTAAAATTTTTATATTTAAACTTAATTATTAACATATTCCAAAACATAAAAATTGTTTCCCCTTTCATTTTATTTCTGCCTGTCATAGTTCTTTTCCTGACATCTACGCTGACAAGTGATGCACTACTTCTGATAGAGAACTTTCGGGAATCCCGAGACTATATTTCCAGAAATACTTCCCTCATGTGCTAGGGTTGTTTTGTTTCTTATTTCTCCTCAACTCACCTGCCTCTTGCTGTATCTGTCATTGTCTAAATATACTGTGGAAATTCCTGATCTTTCCAGTAAATATGTTTCAGGTAAATGCTTTTGTGAGGAAGAGATGATGACTATCCTATCATCTGATCAGACCTGGGGGGGGATGGAAAATAATAAAGAATTTATCTTTTAAAAAAGAATGGTGATGGGCTAGGGACTAGCAATAGCTGATTTAAAATAGATGTCTTTAAATTCCCAGTGATTAGCCAGGCATGGTGGTGCATGCCTGCAATCCCCGTATTTGGAAGGCTGAGACAGAAAGATCATAGGTTCAAGGACAGTAAATAGTGAGACTCTCATCAACCTAGTGAGACCCTGTTTTAAAATAAAAATATAAAACAGGGCTGGGGGTATAACTCTGAAGTAGAATGTCCTTGGGTTCAATCCCTAGCGCCACAAAAATAAAATAAAATAAATACAATTCTCAGTGATTCAAACAGAGTGATGATGCTGGTGTGTGACTGAACAGCCAGGATGATGGGATGAAATAGAGAATCCAGATCTGAATTCAAATAAATAAAGGAATTTGGAATATAAAAGGAGGGGCATCTCAGTCGAGTTGAGAAAATGCACATCATTCAACAAACAATGTTGGAACAACTGTGTTCAAAAATAAATTAGAACCATAGAGGACACTTTACACCAAGCATAAATTTCTAAAATAACATAAAATGTAAGGAGAAAGTAAGACGGGTCATGAATAAGCTTGCTCTAGCAATAAAGCATGGCAGCCTCCTAAAGACTTCTGAGAAAGGAGGAGCATCACCCCCAGCTTCACCAGGGCCCCACTCCTGCCTCCGCTACACCACTGGCACAGAAGACCCCAACAGCACATGCAGGAGGCTCCCAGGGCTTTCACTTCAGTTCCTGACCCAATTTTGACTGGAGCATAGAATATATCAGAAATGTTTGTCTCGACTCAGTCTTCAGCTCTAACTGGCTACACATGGAGTAAACAGATTCCCCTAGGCCCACCCACACATAGTCTTTCCTTTAACTTTACTGTGTCTGACAACCTCATATATTTATTCTCCCAGTCTTCCAAGGTGAAGTCCCTTATTACATTAAAAAAGTAACTAAATAGCCATCATCACTATCATTAGTTCATATAAACAGCATAAGAATTTGAATACTTATCTGATTTTCTAGGTCAACATCAGTCTTACTCATCTTTGCTTAAAGAGGAGAATGACGTTCTCCCAATAACAAAATAGTTGCCCATCTTAATAAATTGAATCAGAAGACCACAACTGCATTGGCTGTTCACCTGTTTATAACAAATGATGTTTGTGCAAATATTTGGCTGATTACAATAACATGGGCTATTAGATCATAACATATAGATAGTTAAAAGATGAGGTTGCACATACAATTCTTCTACCTTCTTGTTTTCTAGAAAATAAAATTGGTGCCTAAATAAACCTTAGTTTTCTTAACAAGTTCTCTATGAGAGTCACTGTGGCTTGAAGTTGTTTGATTAAAAGAACATAAATTGGGGTGTTTGAAATTTCAGAGGCATTTCCTATTGTAATTTAAATAAAGCAGTCCTGGGGTAATGGACATTCCTGATGAAGCTTATAATGGGATTAGTGAAGGTTTCATGAGTGAACCCAAATTCATCAACTCTTCGAAGTGTTAAAGTGTCACTAAACACCACTTATAAAATGTATGCTTTTCTAAGAATAAACAGGTAGGGGCTAAAGAGTACTCAAAAACAATAAAGCATATCCAAAGTTAAAATTAAAAACAACAGTAAAAGAAGTTATTGGTTTAAAAAAATCCCTGTGCACATTAAAAAAAATTCTATAGTTCATGGTAAGTCTAAATTACAGTTGGAAGAGTGCCAGCTAGTTACAGAGCACAGAAAAGGTGAAAATCTCCCAAACTAGAGTACAATTAATGCTGCCTGGGTTCTCTGGAATCCTTTCCAAATGTATTTCCACATAAAAGTGTTCTACTTCTCTGCTGGATGCCAATAAATGGTAAAACTTAAACTCGGGAACTTACAACCCAGTAATAATCAAGAACTCATTTACAAAACACCATGGAAGGATCCATTTCTCCACATGACGTGAAGAAGTTCTCTTTCTTAAAAGGGCTATGCACTGGTTAGACCTTCTACCCATTGCTATCACACTCTGTCTTCATCCCATTGTAACGGAATGGCTGATACAACATATGGTTATGAAACTAAGTGGTAAAGTTTCCACATTGCCTGGCTACACCAGGTTTCTTCTTTTGTGGGTATTGGGCCTTTTCTCCCTTCAAACACTGCAGCATGCTCAGATATGAGAGATAAGCAAAGCTGGGCAGTGCTGAACTTTAAGCATGCAGGTGAACTGACAGGTTCTAGCATACCTTCCTCCTTCAACACAGGTGGAAGATGAGTCCCAGAAAGTTGAGTGTCTTAGCCAAAAACCCAGAGTTAGCTAGTGGAAAAAAGATGCTTTAATTTCCAATTAAGCAATCTATTTGGTTACTAATAATTCACATTTATTGGACAATCTCTTTGAGTGACATAACACTAGATTCTTTACACAGATCTCCACATTTTCATTTACACAAACATAAATGGTTATTCGTAACCCTCAAGGCAGTTGTTAGTAAGCCTTCCTGAACAAATGAGGAAGCAGATGAAGTCAGACCAGTCCTAAACAGTGGAGAAAGGATTTGAATCCAGGCCTTGTGAGAGAGATACAATAAAACTGACAAAATTTCTACCCTTCAGGTGCAATCCAGGAAAATAACACTAAGACATGCTTATTAATAATTCTAGGATAATCATACAGGACTATTCCCATCTCTTACTCCAGGAGTAGAACTGACCCATAACTGGGAAGGTACCTATTGGGGAGAAAAAATATGTTTATGGTTGAGTCCTTTATAACAAGAGAACAACATACAAATTCATTTAAGTTTTATGTGACATGGGAATCTTCATAAGGACATGAAAAGCCAAAGAAATAGTTAAAATGTTGTACTTCTGTCCTAGATCTGAAGAAGGTATAGTCATGGAGAAATAAGACTGGATAAAGAGGTATGACCTAATGAAAATAAACTGGAAGGAATTTAGCAAGGCCTATTTGTGCATACTCTCTGTATCCATATATCTTTTTTTTTTTTTGCGGTACCGGGGATTGAACGCAGGGGCGTTCTACCTCTGTGCTTCGCCCCCGGCCCTATTTTTTATACTTTATTTTGAAACCGGGTCTCACAAAGTTGCGGGGGTCCTCACTAAGTAGAGAGAGAGAGAGAGAGACAGGGAGAAGGAGAGCGAGAGAGCTGAGGCTGGCCGCGAACCCGGATCCTCCGATCTCCGCCTCCCAAAGTACTGGGATTACAAGCATGCACCACCACACCCGGCTTCCATATATCTTAAAAGATGAGAAAGTCCCTCTCTTGTGGCCAGAGGGCAGGCACCTTTCACATGAGGATCTTATGACCCATGGCAGGGGACAGTCACAAAATTCTTCCTAGGTTTTAGGACCTGCTTCAGGGGAGAAGGGTTGAGGGAAGGTGAGAGTGAACTTCCTTCTAATTCAGTATTTCCAAATTTGTCCAGCTTAAAATATTCTGGGGGTAACATGTCCCAAACCCCATTACACCTACAAATTTAGCTTCATTGGTATTGAGCATACAATAATTGAAGAATGATCTATGGGCAATTAAAACACTTAGCATACAAGTGCAAATTATTTTGTTGTAGTATCTGATACAGCCATCTAATTCTTCAGTAAATACTTGGAAATTAGCCTCAGTGTCAATTGCTTAAATTCATTGTTCTTGATACAAAAGAGCAATAAAAGTTTCTCCAAGGCTCTGGGTTACCTATAACAGCTTTGGCAAGAGAAAGAACTTGCACTATCTAGAATTTACCTAGTAAATATTAAATGGTATATAGAATTTACATCCACGGAACTAAAGGAACTGTTATCTTAAATAACTTTCATGAGAAACCTTAAGGTTTTTTCATCTTATCATTTTGATGGTCTTTCTTTTTGAAGGAATACTGTTTTTTAATTGATTTCTAAAATTATATATGGGGTCCCAGATACTGGAGGTTACCTACCAACAGTCTATTTCCATACAGACATATAATAGAGCCTAAAAATGCCAGATACTCATTTTCCCAATCTGTTTGCATCTAGAGATAGCCATATGATTTCTGGGTAATAATACTAGGCCAGATGAATAAGGACTGGTCCATATTAAAGGTAAGAACAAGATTTGGACTTTGCATTAGTCAACTTTCTGTTACTATGACAAAATAAACTTGTAAGGAGGCAGTATTTATTTAAGCATTTATTTAAGCTCTCAATTCCAAAGGTTTTTAGTCCATGGTCCCTTAGCCCTGTTGCCTTTGGGCTTGTACTGACACAGTACATCATGGTAGGACCATGTGGTGGAAGAGCTGTTCCTGTCAGAGGCCAAGAAGCAAAAAAAAAAAGGAAGAGAAGGGGCCAGGGGCCCAACATACCCTTCAAGGGCACACACCCCAGTGACCTAACTCCCTTCCACTAGGCCCTGCCTCCTAAAGGCTCCACAACTTCCCAGTGGCACCATGGGCTAGAGACTATCTTCGACACATGAGCCTTTGGGGGCACCTATCTGTACTACTGCCGACTTGGTTCAGGTTGACATCTCTTTGGTTGCCAAATTCACAAACAAGGGGTACAAATGCTATGCACCAGATAATAAATATACAAGAGAATGAGTGCATGCAGCTTTCTGTAGTCTGTCTGAAGTTCAGTGCTTAATGCAAGTCACATAGAATGAGCAACCTATCAGTTCTTAGCAGTCAAGACACTGTAAGCTTAAGCTCTTTATATGATTAGACTGAGAACGAGACCACATTGGTCCTAGAAGTTTTACCTATTACTTTATAAGGCAATTCCCTGCTGCATTATAGTTATATACCTCCAGGTTCTAGTTTTAAACTGCATCACATGTCCTGTAAAAGAACTGGTCAGAGTCTTCCAGAGAAAGGGAAATAATTTGGGGGAAGAGTAGAGAATGAGTTGCTTCTGGGAATGATGTTTTTTCTAATGAAAAGACATCCATGTTAAGTAAACTCTACTCTCCATTCCTTCCTGCCTTTGGAAATCTATCATAGATCCTAAATTCAAGAAG
Organism: Glis glis; assembly: GCA_004027185.1. NCBI lineage: Eukaryota > Metazoa > Chordata > Mammalia > Rodentia > Gliridae > Glis > Glis glis. The sequence continues at coordinate 436 of PVJS01000543.1, read as the reverse complement.
AAATTTAAGACTATATAGATCTGAGAAGGAAGGCCAATCTTCTGTGGATGGTTGGGAAGGATAAAAAATTGTTGATCCTTGACAACTTCGGTAAACTGTTAAAATCATCAAATCTGGTGATCTCCTACCTCTGAACATCTCCAGGGAATAAAAGCTACATTTGTGTGAATATATTATGATACTTGTGTTTAAAATATCTTAAGGAATGCAATTAGAATTCTAATTTATTAAGAAAATCAGCCCTCTCAGAGGAAAAATATTTTAGGGAAAATAGCCTCTAAAACGAATGTCCTCTAACGAGAACTCTACCTTCTTTACCTCATACATTAGATCTCATCATAAATAGCACTTCTTCTGAAAACGAAAATCTTCTCTGATTCTGAACTAGGGTCCTCTCAGCACTCATTTATTTTATAATTATTTCTATCTTTTAAAA